>CABFWB010006263.1:12025-35086 GCA_902151455.1 Timema bartmani
CCACAACTAACACTATGTTTATACTTATCATGATCTCAGATTATGTGGAATAGATTTTGAATAAATGCAAAATCTTATTACAACTCGTGAGAATTTGGAATTTTTAAATGGCCTATTGAATTCTATCTACTTCTTCAACTTCAGTGAAGGCTTGAGGAGGAAGAAGGAAACTCGTACGCAAGTGCATGAAGCTCCCCACCATAGTCAACTCTTCTAGAGTAGAGGAGTAAACGTCATGGGATCGACTCCCACTTATCTGCTAATTTGGAAGAGTGAACGGGAAAATAATATTATTCTTCCATTATTATTTTGATCATGTATATTTGGTTGTTTAGCCCACTAAATGCAACTTGTTATTCAATAAACTTTTGCTTGTATTCGCTGTTGCGTTGTGAACACCAGTTGAATAAATTTCTACAAATCGTCTTTATTTTAAAGGCGAGGGGTCAAGGCTGTCATCAAATATAACTGCTCACAAATAAAACCCGATTATCTATGAAAACTTTCAACCTTTATCCTGAGTGCACAGTGGCTCATCTATACACTCATTCTATGTTTACATCACCATGGAAACCCTGATTATGTATGATTTTCTTCGGTAAATACAATATTTCTCTTTTGTTAAAAAAATTATAGCTCAAGTCTTACTTGTTTATTTGGGTCCACAAAATAGATAAAAGACTTGGAAGAGTGATCATCTTCAATTAATCTTCAGGTTGTGAAGGGTTAAAATATACGTTTTGAGTTAAATTAAAAACCGAAAGCTAAAAAATCTATGTATAGTTGAGATCCTTTGACGAGTAAACTTTTAACTATAAAATCCTAATAAAAACCTTTAGAATACACTTCAGTGTAATGATATGCAGCCATCGCTACAACGATCGAAAAGTGTATGTGTATATATAGGTAACCTATATTATATTAATTTTAATATATACATACATATATTGTATATATTCATGTATAATAGATATACATTTTATATATATATATATATATACATATATATACAAATTATATATTCCTAAATAGGACCTAATATGTATTCATATATAATATGTATTCATATATAGCCCCCAATAAATATTCATATATAATCTATATATGAAATTATATGTTTATATATAGAACCTAATTTATATTTATATACAATAGATAATATATTTATATATAGGCTGTTCATTAATAATGTATATCATATGTATTTTAATATTTTTCATAAATAAAAATAGATTTATAATCTATTATTTATGAATACATTAACTATATTTTCAAAATAATTTATTTTATATACACTCATATATAATAGTTACAAATGTTTTCAGAATTTAACTGAAAAGTTGAATTAAATAAAAATTTTATCATATTAAAATATGGTATTTGTTAAATTGTTCTCTATTCCTTAAGAAATAAGTTTTACAAAATTAAATCTATTTTATGAAAACCAGTTTCTGGTTTTATTCCCTGATTAAATATAATGCTGCATCAACATACTTAGGCTTTAAGATCTCTAAAGTAGCCTCATCAGCGGTACACAGGTATTTATTGATATCATCATCGATGTGACAAGGAGGATCGTAAAAACACTCTTTGACTTCCTTCAAATGGCAATTGGAATAGGCAGTAGATACGTATACAATACTCTAAAAAACACACACATTACAAGTGGCTGAAATACAAATTAATACATCACATATAATTGTTGTGACGCTTTACATAATATAAATTACCGTACATTTTTGATAAGCCAAGAATTGCAAACATAATAAAATTAATGGTTAAAAATTTATTTTAAGTAACAAAGTAAATTAATAACCATTAAATAATATAATCTTAATTACCTCGTTGACTTAAGCTAAAACTACAAATGAATGGTGAATAAACTATTTGATGAGTCCAAACCAACCTTTAGTCTCACACATGCCCGACATAGGTCAATGATTTCCTTTGTTCCTCCAACGTTGATGGGTATAGCGATATTAAATTTTTCATCAAACCTAACCGTGGCAGCCAGATGGAAGATAATATTCACTTGTTGAATGAGAATCTCATAGTCGGAATTACTTAGACCAAGCTTGGGCAATGAGCAATCACCGGTCACCAACACCAGTTTTTTATGGAATTCAGGGCTAGATGCTCTTACCACATCAAATAACTGAGAACATAAATAAAAGTCAAGATAAAGCAATTTTGTTAACATAATATTTATTTATAAAAATAACAAAGATACACTATTTATTAACTATATTTATAAATGACATGGTAACAAAATATTTATAACTAACTAATCGGATAGCTAAATATTGTAATATGAGAAAATTAGTATTTAAATTATTTATCTTTATTCCATTTTGTGAAATTAATGTTCCAAATCTATCCACCATTTAATTCTCCTGAATCAAGCTTACATAGTATGGTAGCAAATTACTCTTAACATGAAGAAATAAAGAGCAATCCATTATCTCTATATCCCTTAAGTGTCCACATACTTCACTTATTTGTTTTGTTGGGAGAGTTTAATTTATTTGTGTTATCTTTCGTGGAACTTTTTAGAAGAATAATATCACTGTGTTGTAACTGAAATAAACCAATTGTATTCAATCTACGTGTATACAAATATATTCCCACTTTACAGTTGATTAATTTTATTGGGAGGAGATTTCCATCAATGTTAATCAGTGCTCCCCCATTTCCATGTAACCGCTATAGTACGAAAAAAAGTTTAAAATATAGCTTTTGAGGTCAAAGTTTGTGTCACTGATGTTTAATATCAGCTTGCTTTCACAATAATTAACATATAGCTCATAGCTTTTGAATTTCTGAGATGGTCAATTCTTCAATAAGGATAACATATTTATAGTTATTATAATAGTCAAGGAAACCTTTGATAGTTGTACTAAAGCTAGTAATATATTAATATTTGTGAAAATGTATATACTCTTTTTTTAAAACAATGATGTGATGTGTCAATAAAGGAGTTTTAGATATAATTAAAGGATAAGTTGTTTGCTACTATAAATTGGACTCTTGCACTTGCATAATCTCTAGTTTATATACAGTATAGAGGTTGTCTAGAAATTCAACGCCCAAACTGCATCTTTCACAATTACCAGTTTTTTGGGGGAATTCAGGACTAGAAGCTCTTAGCACGTAAAATATCTGATAAAACAAAGAACACAATCAAGATAAACCAATTTATACTTTCTCGCTACCTTACAGGTAGAGAAAGTATTGTGATCGTCAAAAAAATTGAGCTCGAGATTTTAATAAATGTCGACGTTTCATGACTCCTTGAAACCAAAAAGGTTTTCGCGATGCCATCTGTCCGTCTGTCTGTACCTCAAAGTAGAGCCTAAGCTATTTTACCGATCGTGCTAAAAATGTATATCTATGGTTTTCATAGGGTTGCTCCAAGGCGTTTTTGGAATTGGATATCCAACCATAAACTTAAGTGAGAAAAGAGAATAAAACAGATTTTATCGAAATCGGCTTCAAAGATTATGATTAAATTTCATTTCTAAATTCTAAGCATTGATCAATATTACAAACAAAATTGCTACTCTCAATTTATCGTAAAAATGACTTTAAGGGTTCCGTACTGAAGCGTAATTTCTAATTTTTGTATCATGTCTCTGTAACATTTTGAGTTATGAAATTACTTATCATTGCAAATATATATGTTTATTTAAAATAAGAATTATTTAGGCCTATATGAAATATATTTTTATAAAACAAATAATTTTCAAGCTATAGGCAAATAATTATATCTATTGACTTTTCAAACAATAAAAAAAGTAAGTTATTACGACTGTCAAAAAAATATAACCCAAGATCTTGATGGATGTCGTCGTTTCATGATCCCCGAACCCTAAAAAGTGTTTTTTGCTATGCCATCTCTCTGTATCTGTCCAACCCTAAAATTAAGGGTAGTTTATTAAAGGACGAATAGAGAAAAAATCTATTTTCTCTATATCGGATATAACAGTTTACTATAAATCGGCTAAAACTATTTTGATTAAAATTCATCTATGTGCGTTGATGAAGATTATAAATGAAATGGCTATTATAATTTTCCCGTGAAAATGATTTTTGGGTACCTTATGGAAGTGGAAATGACCATAATTCCTTAACTATTTGAGATACTAAATAACTTATCGTTGAAAAATTGAAGTACTATTAAAAATAAAAACTATGAAAATAAATATATTTTTATAGAACTGGTAGTTTCAGAGATATTGGCAAATATATCAATAAAATTTTGTGCGCCTTTGTTATACAAAGATAAGCATGAACTACTTAATTTTAAAGCAATAGTTATCGAATAACATAGAGTAAGTAGGTAAGTCTCTCAAATAGTGTATATTATTTTTCCTTCAACCTCTTAGGGGAAAGATCAGTACAGAAATGACCTATCTTTAACATATTAGACTCAAGAGTCAATATTTACCTTTTTACTGGTCAAACTTTATAAATGAGGAATTTAAAAGTAATGATATGACATGGAGATGTGCAACCCCAAATAAAATGTTGAAAATTTAATTAAAGTGTTGACTCTTGTGGACCCAATATAGATTTTTTTTACTGCTCTAAATATAATAATGAGGACCTTAATTATTTAAAAATAAAATTATACAATTTAAAAACGGGGGTGATAAAATAGTTTACGTAATAAAAGTGCTCGGGTTTACTAGTGTAGGCTAATAATATTTCGTTTCGGTAAGAGCATAATTATTGGTTTATTCTGGCAAGAGGCTAGCCCACGCTTGTACATTTCCTTGGAAGTCAAGAGTGTTGAGTTGCCATCCTGCTGAGAATAGAATATATTTAATATAAATTGCATCCTGTAGACGATCGAACACGGTGCGACCAATCAACCTTCCTGGCTTGTTAGACACATAGAGATCAGCATGTTTAAGTAATAGTATTAACACCTTGTTTAGTGATTCGTTGATTAAAAATTAGGGGTGGGACTTCACCCCAGTTGAAGAGAAGTCATGCTTGGTGCAGGAGAGTAGTCATCTAGCAGCCACTGACTAAGACACGGAGGGAAAAAAATTGGATCTCGTGGGTCCTTCATCGGAGGGTCGAGCGTGGGTCTAGAGGAATTTTGAGAGACCCGTTATCATGCATGCTCCCTCGTCACTGGAGATCTACTCGTATACCTATGTAGTAGTTTAGTCATCTGAACCGATTAATAAATATAAATCATTGGAATAACACTCGAGTATAAGTGTCCCTATAAGTGTCATCAATATGAGCCCTGTGGCTGTCCAAATGCCACGAGGGTCGGTAATTACAAGCGTTTGTTACGTTAACAAAGATGATGTTATCTATTGTGAAAAATAACTCATGTGGAAGTTTGTATGCCACGGACATTTTATTACCTCGGGGTAAGGATCTAAATAAATTTGTACGAGCTTGTGAGGCAAAGGAGACTACAACCCCTAAATTATAAGCTGCAATGAATCAAAAAATAGATTATTTGTCAGAGGAAAATAAAAACATTTTGATGCCTATTTTACCATAGTTTAAGGATTTCTTTAGGGAATAAGATAATTTACTACCTGCTACCCAATTAGCACACAAACCAATACATACTGGAGATGCAAGACTTATCACAAAAATCATACAGAGTACCCTATCACCAAAGAGCCTTAGTTCAAGACATGGTTGAGATCCAGTTAAAGGGCAGATTTATCAAACCCAGGGAAATACATGATCCACCATGGAGCTCTCCTATAGTGATTGTAAAAAAAGTCAGAACTCCGATTATTGTGTTGACTATAGTCTTTTAAAAGCAGAAACTACCTTAGACATTCATCCCCTATTTAACTTAGTGGAAACGATTGAAAACACGTATAAATGTAAAGACTTTCTTGACTGGACATGACTAGCGGCTACACACAACTATGTGTTCATCCCGACCACCAAGGAAGAACGTATTTTATAAATACAACATCGGTCTACATATGTTTTAGAATCCCCTTTGGTCTCAGAATGCTCCGGCTATGTTCCAAAGATTGATGGATGGTATATTGTATGGGTTAACACCTACTCAAACCCTGGTTTACCTAAATTACATAGTTATATTTAGCAAGGACATGGTAGAACATGCTGAAATAATGCGGGCAGTTTTAAATCGGTTGCACTAGGCCAATTTATCCTTAAATATTGATAAATGCCACTTCACGGCCTCTCAGGTACATTACCTAGGTCATTATATAAGTCATGAATAACTAAAGTGTGATCCTCAGTTAATCGAAGCCGTCCAAAACTACCTCATTCTGAAAAAGTCAAAGAACTTCAATCATTTTTAGTTTTGTCAAACTTTTATAGTAGGCTCATTGAAAACTGCCAGGAAACAGAGCCGCTAACTAAACTACTAAGAAAGGGAGCAAAGTTCGAGTGGACCCCAGACTCCAGAGATGCAATGGAAGCCTTAAAAAACGCATTGACTTCGTCTTCAGTATTTATTTTCCATGATTTTGAAAAACCATTTATCTTGTAAAAAGATGCTAGCAACTATGAACTTGGTTGTGTGCTATCCCAGGAGGTTGAGGGTAAAGAACACCCTGTTGCTTTCACATCCGCCAACTGAACAAAGCAGAAGTTATAGCACCACGGAAAAATTACTTCTCGGAGTCCAGTGGAGTGTCAATAAATTCCGTTGCTACCTACTGGACAAACCTTCACAGTAATTACGGACCATGCCACTCTTAAGTGGTTATTATGTCTAAAAGACCCTAGCGGACGTTTAATTAAATGGAGTTTACGTCTTAGTGAATATATATACACGGTGTGTCATCAACCAGGAAAATTCCATGTAAATGCTGAAGGACTAAGTATAAAAGTAAGAACCATCGAACTAAATTCCCAAGAGGACCTAATAGAGCAGCAATCTCAAGATGTCGATCGTCAGATTTGGAGAAACAACCCAATTTTTAACGAGGTTAATGGCTCACTTTTTCAAGAAACAAAGTACGGAAAGAGCATTGTGATACCTGAGTCAAAACGTGACGACGTGTTAAAAGAATGTCATGACTCAGTTTTAGCCAGTCACAGTGGTAAAAGAGCTACGAACTACAGGGTGGCACGAAAGTACTGGTGGCAATGGTCTCATGCAATCAGAGAAACAATTATGGAAAAACAAAAGCGCCACTACAAAAACTACCAAAAATAAGCCCACCGTTTGAACAGATAGGTTTAGATATAGCCGGTCCTTTACCAAAAACCAGAGACAGCAACAAGTATATTTTAACGATGATTGACCATTTTTCTAGGTATTTGGTGATGATACCTATACCGAATCAGAGTGCAGAGACCATAGTGAGAGTGTTTATTTTCCAGTGGGTGTTGAAGTTCAGGACACTCTTGATTTTTATTAGTGACCAGGGTTCGAACATCATGTCAGAACTAATGGTGCAAGTTTGCATATTGGTCATTGTCACTAAACTTATAACTACCCCAGCATATCCGGAGGGAAATGCACGCGTTGAACCTGTACACCAAACGATTTCTTTAATGTTGAGTCATTTTGTAAATAGCTGACATGACAACTGGGACATAACAGCCCATAACACCAAGCTACATTCTAGCACAAACATGAATCCATATGAAATTGTTTATGGGTGACAAATGATGACTAAGTTTTATTCTGTGATGCTTCCGCTGAACTCAAATGAACACGTGAGCGACCTTGCTGAAAAACTTCAAAGTGTGTGGAAAATTGTCAAGAAAAGAAATCATCTAGCATTCCAACAACAGGCAGCACAGTATAATCAGAAGAGTGTTGTGTCCAAATACAGAGTTGGGGACTTTATATCTTTCTAATCCAGTTCTAAAATGTAGTCAAATAAAAACATTCCAAATCCAGTGTAAGGGACCATATTTATTGTTAGAAGTATTGTCACTGGTAACCATTAAGGTGCAGCTGCCCTTACGCACTATTATTGTTCGCACAAATAGGGTTGAGCCATATTTGGGTAAGTTATTCCCTGTACTTTGTGACAGCGACGTTGAGATGCGGCCAAGAGTTCGTCCAAGAAAGAAGCCACTGGTTCCCAAGGACACCAGTAGGTCACGTGGTGGCCTTAGCAGCGGTTCGAGACTCGATGCCAGCCGACCACGTCCAATCACGCTGGAGAGTCAGGCTGCCAGGAGAAAGAAGGACACCAAACCCCCAACGTCACTGGAGCACTCCTCCCATTCTCATAACCTCAGAAAGCGCACGTAAAATGTTCGCTTTAGTGTTTTATTTTTGTGTATATTCCAATGCGTTGAGTGAAGCAACGAAAATTAGTGAATTACCTAATGGAGTCATGTTTAAAAATAAAGGAAACCTAGTTTTATCTGATAACAATTTATAGCAGTAGTGTATTTTGATATGATGGAATTAAATATAGAAAAAAATAAATGGTTCAACTTGGTAACTTCTATAATTAACGTTGATTTGCCGGATGAGTTGATAGAAAATAATTATTCATGGTACCAAGATTGGAAAACTGCCACTGAGCAAGTAATTGATACCTATAAACTGTATCAACAAGAAATTAATGGTTTTAAAAACTTATTACCTATACATTTCAAAAGCAAAAAATCAGCTTGGCTTGACTTTGGAGGTAAAATTCTCAAAACTGTTTTTGGCACTCTAGATTCTGATGATTTGTATGAAATGAATCAAAAACTTGGATGTTTGGACCAAGATGTTGATGATGTTGTTTCTAATATGAATAGGCATATTTTAGTAATGAAAAATCTAGAATATAGTGTTATAAACAATTCCAAATTCATCCAACAGCTTGCTAAGGAATATCTCTCTCACTTCAATGTTATTTATAGTAAGCTCGGCAGGAGTGTAGATGGAATACTAGGTCTATACACGTAATTAAATTTCCCATTGATTTAAACAATTTATTGCTTAGAGTAAGTGAATGTATGTCAAATGCTATATTATATATGATTAATCTATGACAATCCATAGAAATAAGTTCTAACAAGTTAAGTTGTGGACTTAAAATTCCGAGTGTTTATTTGAATATTTTACATTCAATAGAAAAAAATATTAAATTACCTTTGACCATGGTTGTACCAGTGAAATCAGAGTATTTACATGTTTTTTATGGACTGCCCACTGTACAATCCATAGTAAGTGATAATATTTGACAAAAAATTATTATTGTGCTTCTAGCAAATACAGATAGTCAATTGGAGCTATACCAGATTTATACTCTCCCTATGTTTTGGAAGAATATTAATAAGTATGTTCTGTATAAATTACATGATTATACGCTTCTCAGTCAAGATAGACGATACTTTAATAACGTGAACGCTAAAGATCTAACCAGGTATAAAAAGCATGATGTCACAATTTGTCCTTCAAATTATGTTCTGTATGACACAACTATCAATAGCTGTGAACTCAATCTATTTTTGAACAGAAGTTTCAGTTTAATCTGTCCACGAACTGTTCAAGACTTGTTAAAACCTTTCATATGTCGTACAAGTAAAAATTATTGGATTTTTTCAGTAAATAAACCCCTTGATGTGATATTTGTATGCAGGACGACTATCGACAGTATGCCTCCATATACTTTGAAACTTGAGAGTAGTGGTGTCATATTAAATGCTAGTAACTGTGGCATGAGTAGTAGAGATTTCAAGCTAGTAGCTTCAGTTCATACATTTCATTGTATTTTCAAAATAAATTACCCATAATATAAATTCCAAATTTAGGAAACTTAAGATTTGAATAAAATTTTAATATTTCTAAAACTTTAATTTTCCCAGGGAACTAGTGAAAGAGATTGATGCCTTTGCTAAGCAATCGATTAATCCAGTTGACTTTAATCAAGTTATAGGGAAAATTAGGGCCCATAACCTAAAAAAACACCCTTAGCCCTTGTCTATAGTTTAAGGCTCAACTATCACACCTTTGTTATTATTGTTATTATTATTTGTTATTATTGTTGCAGCTGTTGTTGTCTTTAGTTTTAAAGGGTCATTAGTTTAATGTTTTAGTAGGCCTGCTCCTAACATTGCAACCCCAATAACTACGCTCTCATAAATGTTTCACTTAATTTTCGGAAGGGGTGTAGTGTAAGCGCATAATTATTTTAAGGTTTATTCTGGCAAGTGGTTAACCCACATTTGCACATTTACTTGGAAGTCAAGAGTGTTGGGTTGCCATTATGCTGAAAATAGCATATATTTAATGTAGATTGTATCCTGTTGACGAGAGAGCACGGTGTGACCGATGGACCTTCCTGAATTATTGGACACATCGAGATCAGCAAGTTTAAGTAATAGTTATAACACCTTGTTTAGTGATTGGTTGATTAAAAAGTAGGGGTGGAGCTTCACCCCAATTGAAGAGAAGCTATGCTTGGTGCAGGAGAGTAGTCATCTAGCAACCATTGACTAAGACACGGAGGGAAAATAATGTGGTCTGTTGGTTCACCCACCGGAGGGTCGATCGCGGGTCTCTAGGAAGTTTTGCGAGTCCCGTTAACGTGCATGCTCCCTCTTCACGGGAGATCTACCCGTTTACCTATGTAGTAGTTTAGTCATCTGAATGGATTAATAAATATAAATTATTGGACTAACACTCGAGTCACACTCCCCACGAGCCACCTATTCAAACCCCTACCACTTGGGATCCATCCCAACCATGTAAGTCCCTAAGATGCCGCGGTAGTGTTGTATTTAGGGTTGGCTACCGGGCACCCAAATAAAACTGGGGACGTTATATTTCATTAGAAGTTTTGGATACATATTTCCAGTTTTAAAACAAAGTAGTGAGAAAGTCAATGCAGAGTTCTGTACCGTTTATTTTTAACTTATATATTTTTTATTAAAATAACAGAGAAACAATGTTTACAAGCTTTCTCTCTCTCTTTCTCTCTCTCTCTCTCTCGACATATATATGACGTGATCGCAAGATATTTAAAATTAAATAATCAGTTAGCTAAATATCGTGATCTGAGAAAATTATTATTTAAAATATATCCTTATTCCATTTGGTGAAATTAATGTTCCCAATGTATTTGCCATTTAACTCTCCTGAATCAAGTTTACATGGTATGGTAGGACATTATACTTAACATGGAGAAAGAAAGAGGAAACCAATATCTCTCTCTCCAATAAATGACCACATAGATTACTTATTTGTTTTGTAAGGGATAGTATAATATATTTTTATAATCTTGAGTAGATACTTTTAGAAGTAATATATCACTGTGTTGTAGTCCAAGTAAACCAAATCTAATTTAACTACATGTATACTAATATACTTCCAATTTATTGTTGATTAATGAAATTGGATGGAGATATACATCAATATTTACCAGTGATTCCCAGTCACATAGAAATGGTATAGTTCAAACAAGTTTAAAATATAACATTCCTAGGTCGAAATTAGTGATGCTGAGGCTGACTAGCAGCTCGTGTTTACGATACCCAACCTATAGGTTGGATCTGGGAGATGGTCACCTAGCTCATAAATTTGTAGGATAGTCCAGGAAATCTTTTGACTGTTATTTTAAAATCAGTAATATATTAATATTTGCAAATACAGTTAAACCTTGGATTGCGAGCATAATTCGTTTCGTAAACGTGTTCGTAATACAAAGCACTCGTATATCAAAGGGAATTTCCCCCATAAGAAATAATGGAAACTCAGATAATTCATCCCACAACCCAAAAATATTTAATCTAAGAATGATTAATACCTTTTTTATTTAGTTTATTTAAATGTAACTGTACTGTAATCAAATTTATTTATTAAATTTAATGGTGGCTGGTGTGAGGTGGACGAGAGAAATGAGAGGAGGAGGTGTGTTATAGTTTAGGTCGACTTTCACTGTCACTAACGGAATCACTGCTATATGTTGGATCACTGGAATATTTTTCTTTTTGTGCGACTTTAACAAAGAACCTATCCAATGACACTGCTCGGCAGACAAAGCGTAACCATAGTACTACTCGTATTGCAAGATATCGCTCGTTTATAAAGTGAAAATTTATTAAAAATTTTCGTTCCACTTACAAAAAACTCGCAGACCAAGTTACTCGCAATCCAAAGTTTTGCTGTATGTCAATACTCTATCTGAGAAAATAAGATTTACTGTCTGTCAATAGGAAGGTTATAAACTAATTTAAGGATAAGTTGTTTGCTTCTCTAGCATTAACTCAATAGATTCAATAACCTTTAGTATGGTAGTGTGGGGCTATTTGGGTCATTTTAACTTTAATTTAAGTTTTCACCTATAATATGCTTGCGATTTTTTTTAAAGAGTTATTTATATCTTTATTCATATCTTTAGAACCATATATAGTAATGTTTTTCTTGAAAAAAAATCCAAGTAGGAAATAATTAATAATGAACATTATCAAGTGGAAATAACATTTTAATAAAAACGTGGAGCTATTTGGATCAGGGATGGGGTTATTTGAATCACATATTTATTTTTATATTTTACAATGAGTTTAGCAATTTTATAGATGCAAACAAAATGTTTATATACATTTTCCACACTTAAACTGGTTTTTTCCAAAGGCCCCCAAACATACTTCATGAAACCACAATTTGCAGGCTTTACACCTAATCCAATCTTCTTTTCCACTTGAATTTTTGTCAATATAAGTAACTTTACAAAAACCACATGGTGCATTTTCTTCTTCTTCTTTATTGTCAAAAATATTATCGATATTATAGTCTTCATCTGAGTTGCTGGGTGTAGTGAACTCAGATAAAATATGACTTTTAGGCTTTTTAGAGACTTGTTATTTCAAGGTCATACCAGTATTAGTTTGTTTTTCGAACAATTAAACTCTTTTCGATCTTACTTTATCAATACTTTCTTGTGATGTTGGACGGCAGGTTCTTTGTTTTATCCTCGTTTGTTTGTATGTGTGTGAAGCTTTGACCGGTGTTGGTAATACTTGAGGAAAAGTAATGGTAGATGTTTGTTGTCTGGTTAGATAGTCCTGCATTGTCAAATGTAGTTCCCGGTTCTCCTATAGGCTTATCTGCAATAAAGGTGTGTGAAGGAAGAAATTTTCCTTCAGGCACTTTATCGCAATGGTAAGGGAATATCCCTGTAGATTCAAAACCTTTGACCAAATTTCCAACAGTTGCTCCTTTGATCCAAGCAGCATTTAGAAGTCTGCCGAAGGTTAATTTGGTGAGAATTAGTTTCTTGGTGATAAAAAGCTTTTAGAAGTTTAAAAATTTACCTATCAAGAGGCTGCAGAACTTGCGTGGTGTGAGGTGGAAGGCACAATAGTTCTATTTCGTTATGCTAACAAAACTCAATACACTGAAGAGAGTGATGTGATGAGTGCCTATCTAAAATAAGCAGGCATTTCCCAGAAAATCGGTGTTTTTGAAAATGTTGCAGTCATTTTAGGAACAATTCTTCATTCATATAAAACCGAGACACACCGATCCATCAATTAAACTTTCTCTTAACTGTCTGAGATGGCCCGGCAAAATACTGAAACCCTTTTACCCCCCTCACCCTTCTCTTCAAGAGTACCTTTATAGGCTAGCCAATTAGGTCAGTGTTTAACAGGACTGTCCAATTTACAACTTACAACTATAGCACATCTAAGTATTTTAAACGAGACAGAAATACCTTTCCAAATAAACTAGAGCTATTCTTTAAGCCTTATGAGTACTAGTGAGAAATAATTTGTAGAAGTTAATATGTTTAGTTTTTTTTTTAAATTGAATTCAAAAGTTTTATTTTCAAATCCAACAACGATGATAATATGACAGCCTATAAGCTCACTCTACGAAGTAACAGAAAGCAATAAATAATTAATGGTATACTCTAAAAATTAAATAAAAACGCAAGAAAGTAATGATCCAAATAGCCCCTTAGAAGTGATTCAAATAGCCCCAGAAGCAAGCTATTTTTCAACATAAAATCACTCTATTGTTTTCCAATAGAATATGCTCACAGAAGCAAGCTATTTTTCAACATAAAATAACTCTATTGTTTTCCAATAGAATATGCTCAAACTTCATGGTGGTGAGCCCAGTAGACTAAGCTATTTATTTAAAAAAAATACCTTGAAATAAACAACTATAGGAGGGTAAGACCTTACAACGCAAAGGCAATTATTTACATCACTAGAAAAAGTATGTCAATCTCACGTCAATTGATCTCATAAAACATTTTTTTAAGCTATTTAAACGTTTATAAATTATAATTGTTTCATACCAATTTACAGCCAGTAGATCATTCATTAAATTAGAAGAACTAAACACCAAAAAATATGTGCATAGTAACTGCGCATTAGCTTGAATCCTTATTTTGATTCAAATAGCCCCTTGATTCAAATAGCCCCATCCTACCATATATAAATATATAAGTAACCCAAACTAATCCCAATTGTCTAGTGATATGGTCTCTAAAGTGAAATCTAAATACATGTCAAATAGATAGTTATAAGTAAATGTATTAGTACTTATAATATAAATTTATTTATGTATACCACTTATTAATCAGTAAAGTGAATCTGATTAAATTAAAAAATATTGATTGATTAAATGATATTAGCTATCAATAGGCACACAGGCACTATCATTAAAAAAAGAAAGAATTTTTATTGAGTGTTTAAAAGAGATAAAATAAAACAAAGTATTTTAAGTTGTAGTAATGATCTTAGAATATATATTTATACTTATTATAAAAAGAAAATTGAATTGGTAACACATGTTACAAAAAAAGATCTTAAAATATATATTGAAAACTATCAATTATAAATTTATATGCTTTTATGTATGACCTACAAATCCTACGCGGTATGATATTTAAAGAAATCAAAGACATTTGAAAACAGTTTCATTTATGAATATATTTGGCACATAATAATACTTTATTTCTTAATATTTTAGCACAGAATATCTTTACATTGCAATAAGGAATACACTGATATATTGTCTGGTTAAATTATAAAACCAAATTTACACTCACCACATTCTTTATAAGTTCCTCTTTCCTGTCTTCAGGTGATAGGCCCTTTTTTGGTCTTATTATAATAAATATTCTTCCAATATTAGAGCAGCTCCTTAATAGTTTCTCAATGAGGACCTTCCCCATGAAACCAGTTCCCCCAGTAACGAACACATTGCAGTCTCTGTAGAATTCCTGAATAGGTGTACCTTTAATGTGGGCTGCATGTTCTTTTGCTACAAACTCCCTTTCCTTAATGTGTTCTGTCTCAATAATCATTTTTAACTATGATTAATAAAAACAAATATAAATCATTATATAGCTCTGTATTCTACTTTTTTCTACCCATAACTGTCCCAACAACTTCTACGTCAGAATATATAAACACAAGTGCATGAATAATATTTGCAATTTAATTATTTCTTCAAGGTTAGATAAGAGTTGTGTTTATTGAATGCATATAAAGCGTAGCAATATAAATTTGATCTTTAACAATTCATTCTAAATTTTATTTAAAAAAAATTTTATTAATAAAAATATGCAAATTTAATAAATGATGCTTGTGTGCACTAAGGACAAAACTGGCCAATACAATTTTTAGAATTGTCGTATCAGTTAAAAAGCTTGTATGACTGGATTCAATGTAGCATACACTTCTAGTTCCACGCTGGAAGGTACTAATAACTAATATTTCAATATTGCTGACCATTTTAGGAATTATATTCATTAAGAAAAAAACCCAATTAAAGCCCCAATTACTTCATGACCTCAATTATTTATTATTGTGATATGCATTTGCCTGAATTCATAATAATATAAAAGTTAAACATGTACAACGTCGCATAATCTATTATTTATTCACAAATTGAAGGTTAACAATATAGAATGTTTATTTTATTATGTAAGAAAGTTGTTGAAAAAAATGCAAACATTTTATAAGGGGCTATTGAAGAAATAATCTTTGATGTGAACATTGAAAAGACTACGTATATAATCACACAGAGAACACAGATTGGGGTTGATAATTTAGAGTACGACATATCATTTGACAAGGCTATTGAGTTGATATATTTAGAAACAATTTTAACTAGCATTGATGATATTAGAATGGAAATTAGAAACACAATATAGTCGATAAATGCATGCTATTACTCGGTAAGTAGTTGTTGACATGTCACCTGCTTTCAAGGAATGTAAAACTCAGAATATACAAAACAATAATTCTACCGGTTGTTTTCTATGAGTGTGAAACGTGGTCACGTACGTTAAATTTCGGAAACAAATTGAGACTGTTCGAAAGGAAGGTGCTTAAGAAAATATTTGGCCCCACAAGAGATAAGGCTTCTGGGGAATAGAGTAGGTTACATAATGATGAGTTGCCTACAGTGTACATATCACAAGATATTGTTAGGATAATCCTGTCTTGTAGATTACGTTGGTCAGTACAAGAAGCGCGAATCGGAGAGTCTAGACTAGAACCGTGTTCAGGATATTGACTAGTTAGCCCAATGGGAAGAGACAATTGGGAATACCTAGATTCAGATCGAAGGATGGCATTATAATGGACTTGAAAGAAATTGTTTGTATTGAGGTTGCTTGGATAGAGCTAGTTCAAGATAGCTTACTTTTGCAAGTGTGGCAGTGAACTTAAGAGTTCCTAATACGATAGAGTAAGTATTAGTTAGCCATGAAGAATGGAGTTAAGATTCATTTTCCTGTTACTTGAAAGGATATACTGTAAAGTCTAAAATTCAGGGCAACCTTGAACATAAAAACAAATTATACAGTACTAATCATCATAGCAATCAAATCATAGATATACAAAATAGTTAAAGCCATTAAAAAAATTAAGTCAAAACAATTATAAATTAGTATTGAGCCCGGGCAAACCTTTATTTAAGAGCCCCCTCCTCTTTAACGTCCAATCAACTTGAAAGGAATTCATTACAAGATGGATGAATTTCTTATGCCCATGACAACTGGTTATAACAAGTACACAAGTTGTAATAAACGTCTAAGAAAATTAGTACAATATCAATCTATCTGAGCAATGTATGAATTTAAAAAAATATTATTTGTAGTTTTTTTTAAGACAACATCGGTGGCGTGGCACCCCATAGTTCCCGGTGCCCCGGGCAGTCATCCGCCTCACTCACCCTTTGGGGCGGCCCTGCTAAAGTGTTCAGATATACATTGGTTAGCGCTATATGGTAAAAAGAAAACAATAATGTAACAATATTTTATATAAGTAAGTTAAATAAGAATTACATGTGTAGAGTACTTGTGGTACAAATATAGATTAGTTCATTAATATTTTAAATAATCAAACAGGTTTTACTTTCTTATATAAAGAGAAGGTATTGTAATCATGAACAAAATTTATGTCAAAATTATAATGAAAATTAACGTTTTATATGAGCACAAACACAAAGAAGTGAATTTTACCATTATTTCTCTCTGTTAGTTTATTCTGTCTCTGGCCAAGGATCCCAAATGGATTGATGGATTTTTTTAAAACTTGATTTTTGTATTTTATAGTGCTATACTACAACTAGATTTTTTTTAGCCTATCCCTTCAATTAAGGGTAGTTTACTAATTTATAATTGTTTTGACTTAATTTTTTTAATGGCTTTAACAATTTTGTATATCTATGATTTGGTTGCTATGACGATTATCACTGTATAATCTTTTTTTAGGCCAGAATTTGTTGAAGAGTCGTTTACAGATGGTAAATTTTTGTAAATACTAAATATTTAGAAAATAGCTATAACGATTTCATTCAAAATGTATATCTGGAAGTCGTGTGGTATGACAAAATAACAATGTGTAAATTGTTTTTGTGGTAAAAACTGATTTATGGAACGTTCTCTTATGACTGGTTTTTCAAAAACTTGGAATATTTTAAAATGTCTCTAAAGATTTGCTTCCAAATATGTAACTTGGGAGTTTTAGACATATCAAGTAAAACTACCTACTTTTTTGGGGGTTGGGATAGTGAAACTCCTTTATAGGTTATTTACTGATGACACTTTAAATATTAAAAAATTAACGGCCCTAACCAATTACTTCTAAATGGGTACCTTGGTAATATTTGATATGATAATAAAAAGTGTTTATTTTTTTTTGGGTAAAAATTCACTTATGGGTGGTTTACTGATGACAATATTTCCAAAACTGTAAGTAATTGTAGATTGGCCTTAACGATTTGGTTTTAAATGGGTGTCTTGGGAGTATTGGACATGAAGATGACAAATAAAGATTTCTACAGTTTTTTAGGGGAAAATTTTATTTTGATAGTTTAGTGATGACTTTAAAAAAATTCATTATAAATATATTTTGCGATTTGGTTTTCAATTTACATCGGGGACTATCTTATATTATCAATAATAATGTATCTTTATTTATTTAAAATAAATTAATTAAATGGTATTTCAGTCAAGATAATATAGAGAAAATCTGATATTTTATGTAAAGGCCTAAAAATAATTTTGACTAATTCATCTAATAGTCATGGAGAAACCTTTGCCTCCAAGTAGTAAAACATTGACAAAGTGTATCGAGATAATGTTTTAACTAAACACTTTGGCATTTTGTCTCTTTGTCTCTCTAAACAGATATTTGTTCCAAGATGACTGCAAAATGTGTAAAACATTTTTAATGATATTCGGTGGAAGTTTTTTTTAAAATTATGTCAGACTGATGTTTTTATCTGGTTATTTGTTTCAAGATGGTGGACACTCAAAAATGTGTATCATGGATGTGTGGTATTTTCCAAATTTGTAGAAATATTTAAAGGCGGGAGCGTAGTGAGCGCAAGATAAAGAGCAGTGATTTTGCATTTTTAATATAAAATATTTTTCGACTAAAATAATAATAATAAATTGCTGCAGTAGAAATATATAGTAAATTTTCTTCTCATGATGTTATCAACTGTCAATGAATATTTGTGATTGTCATATAATCTTATTCTTATGATAACACTACTGTACTAATCCATACTGTGACTAATGTAATCTAAGATATTGTAAGAGGAATGTAAACGTAATCAGAATTTTAATTAGAAACAAAGAATAATTCATTTAATTAATCTATTCTGTATCTATAGAGTTAAATTTGTCAAGAACATTGCGTATTCACTAAATGTGGTTAGTAATATTTTTATAAGTATTTTAATCACTATACCTGATATTTTTACACTATTTTTTTTATAACATTTATCAAATATTTTATATTAATGATGTAATTAAATTGTTAGCATTTAAAAGTTTATTTTACACCAGGTCTTACTAAAAATTGGAACTGCCTAATGTCCAAACTTAATTAAAGTTATAATGAAGGAAAAATAAATGTATAGACAAGAAGAAGTTTATCAGAATTTGTGTGGAGGAAGATTGACAAACTATTTAGAAATATAGATAGCTCCCACTATGTCTAGTTTGGAATTGAACACCAAGCTTCACATCATCTGAAAACTTAATAAGAAAATCCTCAGGTTTGTTTAAAATTCCTTATTATTTTTCAGACTATTTTGGGTGCTAATCTATTATTTCAACTCTGGAACTATTTCTTCACATACTTCAGGATGTGACTTACATTTTTTGCCAAACGAATATAATAGGCTTAGCTTATATGCGTTTAGCACTAGATCAAATAGCGAAGTCATATCCGTTGGCTGTAACAAGAGAATTTAAATTATCTTATTGTAATACGTATTTATAACATTCTGGTATATTATGCAACACATATTTAATTTTAATACAAGGAGTGACTATTGAGGGCAAAGCTAAGGTCAAGGTAGCAAGCTTACTGCACAATATTTGACGTAGATATTCTATCTTTTACTTTCTCTCTATCTTACAGGTAGAGAAAGTATTGTGATCGTCAAAAAAATCGAACTCGAGATTTTGATGAATTTTGACGTTTCATGACTTCCTGAATCCGAAAAAGTGGTTTTTGAATTTCCGTCTGTCTGTCTATCTGTCTGTCTGTCTGTACCTCCAACTAGAGCCTAAACTATTTTACCGATTGAGCTGAANTTTTTATATCTACTCTTTATCAGAAAATAGTGTTAGTTGGCTGACTATTTAAGGGGGTAAGGTACTTAAAAAAATAATTTTATGAAAAAAATGTTTCTTTATCATAAAAAATTATATAAGATTTGCTGATACATAATATGTCTACTTTTTTACTCAAAGGTTATTTTTGAGACTCTAATTTAATAGAAGTGTTATATGTTTTGTTAAATCTTGCCAGGCTTTCAATAGGTACTTTTATAGTGTCAAACAAAACAATCTCTTTTTTTTTAAACTTATGTAAAAAGAAATATATATTTTTAATTCCTAGAATGTTTTTTTTAATATGTTATTATCACCGATCATAACAAAAGTGAATGGTATTTGTCATAGTTGGTTTTTATTTCAAGAATATTTTGCTTTACATGTTAGTATCACATATTCGTAGTAGAAGTTTTGTTTTTAATGTAATGATATTGCTTTGTTTTATAAAAGTGAATAAAATTTTTCTAGTTTGATGATTGATATGTTTATGGTTCTCATTTGAGTATTAAAAATGGCAATAATAAAGAAATTTAACCAGAAGGGATATTTTGGGGAANATATGTTTATGGTTCTCATTTGAGTATTAAAAATGGCAATAATAAAGAAATTTAACCAGAAGGGATATTTTGGGGAAAACCAGAAAAGATAATACTAACCCTTCTACTAGTACCATGACATTGATACTATGTGTGGTACACCAAATCATTGTAGGGCTGAACAGTTGCAAGTTCTAATAGCACTTACGGCAAGAAACCTGTCATAGGCTATATAATAAAGAACAAGAGCATATAACTAAGCTTCGTGGCCCCCAAGAAGCAACTTCTACTAGTACCATGACATTGATTCTATGTGTGGTACACCAAATCATTGTAGGGCTGAACAGTTGCAAGTTCTAATAGCACTTACGGCAAGAAACTTGTCATAGGCTATATAATAAAGAACAAGAGCATATAACTAAGCTTTGTGGACCCCAAGAAGCATTAGAACATGTTATAATTAACTTGGAAATGTTATAAGAAGCTATTTCAAAGATTACTCTTCATAAGCATTGTTGTAATGGTGTACTCAGACTATTTGAAAATGGACCCGAGCTGGGTTTGGCATTATTGATAAACTTTATGTTCCAAAGGGGCTAGGAATAAATATTACAGTTCAAATACCATAAGTGGCCTCAAGTTTCTTGAATTATTAAGAATAAGAAAGGCGGATTACCCACTCTGACTACTGTCAAACGACGCAAGAATTAAGAATAGGAAAGTAAAAAGGAAGATCTGTGAAAAGGAACTAGAACAAGAAGATCCTTATGATCCTGAGAATGGTCCAGGAATGCATTAAAAAATTAAACATAGAATAACCACATTAATTTCTTGTGATAAAAATAATACTATTTTGTACTTTATATTCAAACTGGATTTCCCGGAAAAAGCTTTTATTTTTAATTTAGGTACCAATTTCTCAGCCATTATATAAGATATCATATATATTTTTTCCTATATTTTCTATTAGTTTTTATGTGTATTGTATACGAATAACAAAACTAAAATTTGGAATAGAATAAAAAAGAAAATAATTTTTTTACATGAAAAAATGTAGAAAAAAGATTCATTCATAAAAAAGTTCATATAACATTTTTTTTTAATTTACAAAAATATATTGGTATAACGTATAGATTGTATTTTAGTTATTATGTGTTATTTATCTCAAATTTCTGTGATGAATAGTCATTGTTAAAAGTATACCTAAGCTTATTTATTTTAACATGGGTGAGATAGGGAGTACCCTAACCCCTTAATGGCCTAATATATTATCTGAAAGAGTAGAGTACTGGGATTGAGTTTGATAAAATCCTTCAGAATTTATTTAGACTAAAGAAAGACTGAAATATCATATAGTTAGCAAGAACAGTCTTCAACCCATTCAGCATCTATTCGACTGCTTCAAGAGATTAAATAGCTACGTATGGAAAGTTACTTCCAAACGATTAGTAATACATTAAATTTAAACAAAATTTAATTTAATATAAAATGTATAGGTTTTAAAAATTGGAAAAACTTGTAAAGCTTACAAATTTAATGTCAAATTAAGTTTTTATTAATTTTAAATATGTTAACACTCCTTACTAAAATTAACTATAAATATAATTAAAACATTATTAATGAATTTAAAATGATTGTATCATTGCATGGAAACTCTATATTTTAAATGGCCTTTTAACTTCCTTTATTTGATAATACAAATATATTATATGTGTATTTATGATATATATACCCCATTCGTGAATTTTCCTAGTTCATTAATCAGGCAAATTTGAGCACATTTCGTGAGCTGTACTCTCTTGACCATTTCCTGAACTAGGCAAAAAAATAATCCGATGGGATAGCATTTGTGCTACCCTGTCTATGACCGGTTATTTCAAGAACTGGACAGCCCCAATCGTTACCCGGTTCATGAACTCAACGAGTTTTTGCCCGATCCGTGAAATGGACAAGAAAAGAATAGGTTTGGTCTCAAAGAGAATTTATTAATTAATCTATTTAGAATGTGAAGTTAGGATTAGATTAGTATAATATCTTCAAACCAACATCAGTTAATCTTGTCAAAAAATATTACAATAAACTCCAGTTCATTAAATGGGCGATATTTAGTGGTATTTATGACTAATTTGTGAAATGGTTAATCGAGGAAATCGATTCAAGGCATAAGCAAAGATTTGCACAAATCGTGAAATGGACACTTTCACTATTGCGTTGTAACATATATAATTTTAACAAAACTATCTTCTCACCTCTTCAAAAATTAATGGCCAGTAACTATTAATCTATTTGTATTTATTTGGTAGATTGGCAGAAGAACTTTAAAGAGGGCTCTTAATTTAGTTTGTGGCTTCAAGATGTTGTGTCACAAGCCTGAATAGATGATTGTTCAACAATTTATTGTAATTAATTTTAAATTTCATTACTTTGTTATTGCATTAGAAACTCTAGAGGTCATTGCCGCACTTACAAAAGTATGACACCTATCCCTATTTTGAAATAGTTCTATC
>CABFWB010006264.1:12661-35084 GCA_902151455.1 Timema bartmani
TTTTTATTTTTTGTCCAAGTCTTAGAATGGTTTCCGATGTCAGCAATGTTTTATTATTTATTCGCGTTTAAATAGAAAAAAATGACCATAATTCGCGTTTAAATGGCCAAATCGTCAATTTCGCGAATAGATTTAATTTAGTTTTATTTCGCGTTAATATTTTCACTCAAAAATGCCACAATGATGTTTAATTATGTTTCTATGGCCATTTTAATGTGCTAAGTAAAAGTTCGTAAAAACACAACTCGCGAAGCCTCGCGAAATATCGGTGTCTCTACCCATAGCACATACATGTAACATTACACCTCTGTACACACATGGATAGTGCAGACATGTTGTAACAATGCATCCATGTAAACATGTAGAAAGTACAGACATACATATATGTCTTGATTTCCTTGAATCTTATTAATATGTGAGGGTTCGAGAAAATATCAAATGCAATATTTTATTTAAATTGTTTAAGAGCTCTAATACTACTCATTAGTGGTTCAACTGCAACATAATTATAAGACAAACTTGACAACCAGACCCCAGACCATTGGTTTCCCAACTGAATGTACAAATCTTACAATGAATGCATTGTAACACTTTTTTTTATATATATTGAGTTGCTATTTATATTTTCTAAGCATATATTTCTATATTCGCTTAGGTTCGTCATTTTTTCCAGGATTCAAATGGTAAAATAGCAGATTGTAGTCAACTCTACAAACTATTGCATCTATACCTTGAGTTTCCTACGAGTGGACATTTTGAGCACCTTTTAAAAAATACAAACATATTTTATACATTTAACATTAATAACATTATTGTCACCACCTCCCTTCCTGCGGGCCTAATCTGTCAGGATAGCTTGTGGGGAAGGATAGGGACGACGGCAAAATAGATATTTGGGTTCGAAATTATACTGAAGGCTTTGGTTTTTAGGGCTTATTAATAGCACTACGAGCTACTACAAAACTGTGATGTTAAAAATATGTTACAAAATCATATAAGTACTTTGACATAGAAGCTCGTGAGAGAACTGGCTTAGCGAAGAATGCCTAGCTAATGGATCGATTGACACCCCTTACAGATTTGAACCGGGTACCTTGGGCACGAGGGTTGCCCTCTAGCACAAGTACCCGATGTTCTAACCCGCGTGGGCCTGAAAACGGGCAGAGCGACCCCTCTGATTATCTGATTAGATCTTATTGTGTCAGCCTTGATAACTCTAAAACAGAACCCTTTATACTGCAAATCGGCCCAATTGCTGAGCACACCGGGGACAAACTTGTTGTGAGTTGTCAGCATTCTCTCCTAATGTTTACTAACTCATCACAACAAACAAGCTTTACCAGTTCTTTCACTTGCTTCGTTTCAACACTGTTATGTTAGTTTTAAAGATACATCTCAATCTAGGGAAGGGTTATTTCATTGTACTATTATTATAATATCTCTCAACATTGACAGCTGCAGATCACATGACTTGCTGTATGAATACATAGATTAGATTTAGTAACTGTTGTTTATGTCAGATAAGTCCGTTCACACTGGTCAATTAACAGTAAGCCTTAGGTTTGTGTGTCCAGGTTTATGGAGGTTGTCTCGACATCCCAACTATTTTGGAGAGATTGTCCTGTGGTGGGGGATCTTTATCATCTCCCTAAATGTGATCGATGGTCTAGAATGGGTAGCGATCCTCTCTCCTATCTTCACCACTCTCATTATACTCTTCCTTTCCGGCATGCCTCTCCTGGAAAAGTCTTCCGACGAGAAGTTCAGGGAGTAAGTAAGATCAAGTGATCACTTCATTTATAACAATATTTTATTTATATTTATTTATTTTATCACCGTGTCTTACTACCTGTTCAGGTTGTATGATGTATGATAATTGTTCTAATGGAGTGGGGTTCTAATGTATGATAATTCTAATAGGGTAGGGATGAGGAAGGAATTATTTTAGAGGTAATATACCCGTATTTGCCTAGAAGGTGAATGTCACATTGTCAATAGACCCGATAGGGATTCGAACCCTGATCTCTCTATCATCAGCAGACCAGTCTTAAACCTTAGACTGTTCAACCACATTAGCAGGTAATATATTATTTAACAATGGCTTTATTCTAGGGATGTTCAAAGTTTTGAAATGTCAGAGTTGAAGTCTAAGTTCAAATCTCCTTTGCATCTACTTTGACACCCACAATAACCTCCACATCCTTAAAACATTTCTAAGTAAGAAGAAAACTTTGAAATATTATGGATAATTGAGATGTCTCACTAAATATACAACATGTAATCATGTTTATAACAGCCACTAGACAGTATATAACACATACTAGAGATTAAATAACTTATAATAATGCAAACAGAGATAAACTTAGACACATCAGCATAAAATAATATGGTGGGTTTTGTTTTTTATCCAAACCTTTCCCTTTACCTAGACGTACTTAGTGAATAATTTATAAACTAAAAGTAGTTTTATTTTACAACAAAAACCTTATTTTTGACTTTGATTTCGCTTTGCATTTAGAAAGTGCCCTTTGCACACACCCCTACTTTATTTTACTAATATTCTTCAGTGCAAGCAAAGGCTATCAGCGACTTTAACTACAGGGTGATTGAAAAGTCCCTTCACAAAAGTAATTAGTGGAAAGCCGCTCGAATCATTGAGGAGATTCAGGATTCAATAAAATAAATATTATTTTTTAAGTTGTTTAGTTGGAATTTGTTTTAAAGCTTCAATATTACTGGTTCGTAGCTCAGGCCCAATATAATTATAGGACAAACTTAACAACCAGACACCAGACCATTAGTAACAATTAAATGAATATTCTGAAAATTGAAAAATGACACCTGGACACGAGAATCGAACCCGGGACCTGTGGCTTAATACGCCATTGCTCTACCACTAAGCTATCAAGGAGTCGTCCTGTGCCCAGGGTCATTCTTCACTCATATTTTAAGGCAGAGTCTATGATGGACTTAGCGGAAATTGTCAGCTTTATTCACGAGCGGCAGAGTCTATGATGGACGTGCGGAAATCGGCAGCTTTATTCACGAGCCATCAGATAACGCAGCCATCTTCGACTCGGTAGTTGGCTTGTTACTGCCACTCGTACAATAATTATTATAATTGTACGGATAATATTAAGAATCAAATAGCCGAAGCGGTTATTAAATTTAGAGAGGAATTCACCATCTAGATATCATATTCTGAAAATTGAAAAATGACACCTGGACACGAGAATTGAACACGTTAATAACAGCTTCGGCTATTTGATTCTTAATATTATCCGTGTAATAATAATTAAAAATAAATAAAATGGGCACGGGACGAGGACTTCTGGAAGCTCAGTGGTAGAGCATTGACGTAATAAGCCAAAGGTCCCGGTTTCGATTCCCGTATCCAGGTGTCATTTTTCAATTTTCAGATTATGATATCTAGATGGTGACTTCCTCTCTAAAATTAATGACCGCTTCGGCTATTTGAATTAAATGAATGTACGTATGTTAACATTTAGTTATTATTTCATGTGTGGGGTCTTAGATAGGGATGACAGTACCATGTTAAACTATAATGTCAATATCTGTGTTATCTTCCCTGCAGCAACTCGGAGTACCGCTACTACAAACAGTCGACGTCCCCTCTGATCCCCATCCCACCTTCATTCTACGTGGAGGTCCCTTGGTTCCTCAAATTTCTAATCTGCTGCGAGTACCCCCTATATGACTCCTTGGACGTCCCCACGCCTACTGTCATCACCGAGTCAACCAGCATCACGCCCAGTCATTCTCAGTCGCAGACATAGCTATAGCTGTCTGGTGGGCGCTCAGTCTCCACTGCATTGTGACCGCGCACCACGCCCACTGTCATTACCGAGTCAACCAGCATCACACTCAGTCATTCTCAGTCGCAGACAAATATATAGCTGCCTTGTGACTGCACACTTCTCGACGTGTTGCTCCTCTCTTGGAAAGATGGAAACTTTTCTTGGACGAGTTGTCTTATTTTCATTATGAGCCATCTTTGTGTTAGTTCATTACAAACATGAAATGGTTTAGTGGTTATTAATAGTTTAACAACCTGTAATGCAGAAAAACAACTACATTGAAAACACTTTTTGCAGGGAGAATGACCTTCAGGTCAGATTCAAACACTCTTCCCTTGAGGTCAACAAACAGGCAGCTGTCAGTTCTATGACTAGTCTATGCCTCACCATGGCCAACTGCTTTGTCATTTTTACTCTATGGAAGAAAGCAACGCTATACAATCTATATTAATAAAATGAATACTTTGTACTTCTGTCTGTCGTGAGTATTGTGCGATATCTACCACACACAGAGGGCTGACATTTAAAAATTAATAGCCCCTGTGCACAAACGTGTGCAACTCGAAGCTGGAATTTTAAATTCTTGACTAGACTTTTTTTAATTAATTAAAAACTGGGTCGGAATAAATAAAATGAAGATTTTTTTTTTGTTTGAAGCAAAGAAAAGCGTTACCCAGGGTAGCCACACAATGTATTGCATGGTTATCCTGAGTGATGCCAGCCGGGTACTTCTGCTAGTTGTTTATATGAGAGCCGAAGTTTGGAGGATGAATGAAAATATGAATGATCCTGAGTATGGGACGATCCCTGGATAGCTCAGTATTAGAGCATTGGCGCGCTAAGCCAAAGGTCCAAGGTTTTATTCCCGTGTCCAAGTGTATTCCCCCCCCCCAATTTATTGGAATTTTCATTCTAGAAAAAAACAAATAATGTTCAATTCAGTCATGGGACAATGGCTGTGTACTCTGCAAGGGTAGAGAGCGCTGAAGTGCAAATATTGAGCCATAGACGACTATCTCCCAAGCAGTTTTAGCTCAAATCAAAATATGATATGAAGATGGCCAGTTTTGAAACTATGCACAACTTTATGCAATTGACTTGTGGCTAAGTTTGTAAAAGCTTGTAGCTGATTTTAAAACTTTAGAAAACTAGTGGGAATGTTTTAAAACTAGAATTGCCTGTTTATTTCTCCATTCAAAATTCTTGTTACATTTAGATCACCATTTAGCGACGTGTCAAAGAAAACTAACGTGTTTTTATGAATTATTGTTAAGAATACAAAGTTGTCAGAAGAATTGTTAACTAATGTTGGGGTAAGGTTCAAGAAAAATGTCGGAACAATGTTGTCTAGCCTGGGCTGATAACACAGTGGACAAGTTTTACAAACTTCTGAAAGAAAGAAAGAAGAGAAGCTTTGAGTAAATTAAGCATGCATTATAGTTGGCAAGTTTTAATAATGATCTACTGCTATCATTTAATAATATAAGAATGTTAATGCATGATGTATGTATATTTTTTAAGTGTGTCACCTCTTTGAATAAAATATATTTTTTTAATTGTCAAAATGTTTAAGGTGTATATTATTGGTTTAAGGAAGGCCCGGGCTAATGCCTTTTTTCAGAGCTCCATTTTAATAAAAACAACAATAAAATATTAATGTTTCAGCCTTGTTTGTATTTCCAATTTTGTTTAAAAATATAAAGAAAGCTATTTAAGGTTTAAAGAGTCTCTAACACAAAGTAGGGCTTTGCGAATATTTGAGTTAAAGCTTCCTATAGATGAGTGAGTTTGAACCAACAGATTTGTCATATTCTAAGCTCGTTGTGTAGAACTATTCCTGTGCTGTAATCTATCTGGCGATAGATGATGGTGTACTCTTCTCTTTATTTGTCTGGGGATTGCTTTTGAAAGGTTTAGTTGACAAATGTTATTTACATTCTAAAAATAACAATGCTATTGTAAAAGATATAACTCTCTTATTTATTTTTTAACTATCAGTAGTTATTTTATTTTTATTGAAATAGCTAGTTTTAAAAATGATACATAGTTATTGAATTCAATTTTATTGAGAAGCTCCATTGAGCTCAACTTGAAATGAATGTAGTTGAGTTTGCAGACCTGACAAAAAAGTTTGCAATACATCTTAGTTTGATTTCGTGTACCCCATATATAACAAAATGTACCTTGGAAATTGAAAAGAGGCATTACTTGAAAAAATATGATTATTACTAGGAATTAGTATTAAAAATAGAATTAGAGAATTAGTTGACATATAATTTCTAAACACAACTATAGCAACACTAACTTTTAAATCAACCTAACCTGAGATGATAAACTTAATCAAACACATTAATAATCGTTGTTAGGCATTGAAAATAGATCTAGTAGACTTGTGATCGGCCCCTTAAACTACTTTATCACAAGTATTGTCAATATAAGTATTGCAGATAGTTAGCCTTCTTAACATATTTATATTCCTCAAGCTGCATTTTAGTGATAGTTTTAAGGAAGAGAGTGATATTGTTTACTGTACGGCGGGCACTTGTGGGCTTATGTCTATTTGTTGATCACAGAGTGAGATTAGAATAAAGTTCTGTCTAGTCTGAAATTAATGGCTACACACAAGTATTCAGTGCAGCTCATCTTTTTTGAAAATGTTTCATGAAATAAGTCACAACAGGACTGGTTGTGCAGTTGGTATACAATCCCCCCTTTATCATTGGTTGGTATTATTGTCTCCCTGTTTTCAACAGGTTAGTAGAACGTTAGGTATGGGAGCCTCTAATACTGTAATCCTCTAGGCGCTTTATTTTAACCCACCAATAACTATATAAGACACTTAACAAGACCTCAAACCACTCAAGTGAATGTACTGGGACAAACATAGTTAACATTGAGACACTATTTTAATTTACTACGCCAATTAAAAAAAATTAATGTCAAGTTGAATTTTAATGTTTGCCATGTTTTTCAAAATTCAGATTTGAATTTGAGATTCTGGATTTGTTGGTAAAATGAAGATTCATATTTTTAAAACTGTGGATCCGACCCAACTCTACAGATTCTTGTGATGTGAATGTGAGATGTGAGCTCACTGCTATTTGTGTATATAACTTGGAGCTAGTGTGAGATGTGATCTCGAATAATGTTGTTTTCCTTCGTTGAGAGTAGTTCTAAACAAAGATTATGGTTACTTCTTGAGCCATCCTGTTGTTTGCTCTAAATCAGGGGTCCTTAAACTAGAGCCCACGGAATGTGTTTAACTAGCCCGTGAACGCTTTGACAAAAATAAAATAGAAACATAATGAACATAATTTCAAGGGAAATTCAAAATGATTGTGCTCCTGTAAGTAGTACATAACATACCTACATACATAACACCATATGCGGCTGGCGGAAGTGTTGGAAAAGCATAATCAAAACAGTCGTACTGTGGTGCACAGTTCTTCAGCACCCGCTGGTCGCATTTCATAAAGTGTTTGTAGAGCAGAGAGGCAGAGGGGGTAATTAAGTTGGCTGCACAGCTTACGTTGTCATTTTTAGGCCTAATTATGGTTATAAACTGTAATAATGTATATCTCTTTTTTGATCTGGCCCACCTAGCACTTTCAATACCTAATTGTGGCCCTCCGCTCGGTCTAAACTATTCTTTATGAAGTGGGCATGGACAGCATTACTACACATCAATACTCAAATATAAATTTTATAGAAATAAATATCATTTGTAATTTTTTTTCTTTCAAATCTATTAAATAAAAAACAAGTGCAGTTGTAATAAATTATTCAGACAAATTATTTTATTCATAAATTCATATAAAATAAAATGTACTACTTTTAAAATAAATGTAACAACAAACAACACGTATTGATGGGGAAATTATTGGACATATAACTTTGCATGTCCTTACCATACACAAAGTCTGCCGAGCAATGAGTCGTAAAGAAAGTGAGTGAGCTTTGTTTAGAGTTGCTATACATTATTTTGTTACTAAACTTACATTTAGAGGCTGTTGAATTTTTGTTAAAATTGAGCCATATGCATGTAAAACTTTGAGCAATAATTCTTTTAATTTTTTTAGTTTTAGGAAATTTATTAATATTTAGAACTATTAAACCATAGTTTAGTCAAAACTATCAGAATTATATATGCTACATAATAAATTTAAGTAAGTATAATCTAGCTCTCATATATTAGTAAATATTTACTTGTGTAAAATGTGGTAATATTTTTAACACCTTGAACAATTCCTTTAAGGGAAATTAAAAAAAAAAGTTTATTTAAAATAAAATTTTGATTCATTTGGGTGTGCAAAGATTCAAAACTTCGACTTGTCTTCAAAATAAATATCAGCTTACACTTCACTTTCACTTTAAAAGATAAAACACATAATATTCAATTAGGTCCATTCTAAAATCTTATATAGATTACAATTTAATATTTGCATGAAAAATCTGACAGTTGAATTACATGTTGTAAAATAAATAAACTTTAATTATTAGATTAGAATTAAATATTACAAAAATGTTTGCAATAAATATTAATGATTCAGCACAGTCATACAAATAACAATATGATATTCTTTCAAACATAAAACAATTAACAAAAAAATTACATTAAATTTCGATTCATCTTCAATAATATTTTATTTAGGATTAGGGTTCTTTTGAATTGAAAAAGTGAACTTTGTACGCCCTTATTTATTATAATTTTGTTTACATTGTTGCCAACAACAATCTTTGCATCTATTATATTAATAGGCTTAGAATTAAAATGTGTTAACATATCTAAAGTAAAATTTGGAAACCTCTTCCAAAACAACTTTGAGAATGTTATTTTGGATTAAACTTTTTATAAAGTATTCAAAAATATTTGATAAACAACAGGTTTAGCCTAAAAGTTGTATTAATGTGCAGATAACAGCAGTTGTGCAAAAGTGACAGGCATAAGCTCTGGAGTGAATGTGACATTGTTTTGTATTTAAATGATTGTTGTAAGAGTGAGCTAGCCAAAGAATGATGTCTGTATCGCCTAATACACTTCTCATTTCTTCACACTTCCATCTTATCATCACTTTCACATTTGCACATAATTATTGTGATCTTGAATTTTTAAGTCATCGGGTCAATTATTCATTTTAATGGTTAATTTGAAATATGATTCAATGTTTGATTAACTTTTGTGTACAACTTTAAACTATTTTTCTTGTGTGATATTTATTGTTGACGCTTAGGGGAGTGATACAAAGAATTGCACTAATGATAGTTGTTAGGTAGGAAATATTTGATTAGTGTAAATACTATAGATAATTGAACGTTATATTTTGTGAAATAATGAATTGTTAGTGTAAATATAAGTGGATAAGATGCAAGGACGCTTGCGATGGTTGTGACTTGTTGGAAGAGTTGTACACAAGATATAAATTTATGATGAGAACATGCTCACAAACATGTTACACGTTATTGTGTTAACGTTTTTGTAATAAGATTCATATTTCATGTAAAGGTATTTTTGGGGGAGTTTATTAAAAGAATGTGTATTTTAAAATGAACAAAATTATAATATGTTGAAGAAATTATGTTTTATCTGAATTCTCTATCAAATGATTACATCACGTGTGTTAATCAGGGCCGCCTCAAGGGGCGAGCGAGGCGGGTGACTGCCCGGGGCGCCACGCCACCAATGTCGTCTTAAAAAAACTACAAATAATAATATATTAGAAAATTCATACATTGCTCAGCTATATTTGATATTGTATTAACTTTCTTTGCCATTTATTATGACTTGTGTCCTTATTAAACCCAGTGTGCATGAATATAAGAAATTCATCCATCTTGTATTGAGTTCCTTTCAAGTTTATAGGACGTTAAAGTGGAGGGGGCGCATAAAAGTTCGCCCGGGCTCAAAATTATGCTCGAGGTGGCCCTGGTGTTAATTTAAAATATATTTCTTCATATATGTTTTGAAGATGGATACAAATCATTTAAAAAAGAAATCACATTTTCCAATGCAGTGCAACACAAAATGAAAATTATTATTTAATATAATTTTATTTTTTCATAATGTTTTACTACCACATTGTGAATTAATCTAAGAATGATTTAAATATTATTTTTGACATAGCATGGTCACATTACTGTTTTTTCTTTCACAGCTAAAAAAACATTAAATATAACTTTCACCACCAATTTATTGTTTAATACCTTCAGGGATTTTTGGTATTTATATTTTCTCAGAGGTTAGTTTTGGGAATGGAAATGTATTAAGTTTTAAAACAGTTTGATGTAGTTTTAAGTATCCTCAAAATATTAATTGTTGATAGGCAATACAGTATTTACATATCCAAACATTAAAATATACTAATTACAGTAGAAATATTTTTAAAACTTTAAGCAACCTTTAATTAGATACTAAATAGGTAATTTAAAAATATTTAATTTACTAATTATTTAATACTAGCAACATGAAAGTTTTACTCTTTCAACTAATACATCCTATAAAATTAATAAACTTTTGTAATTTGAACAATTGAACCTTGTTGCATATATTTGGATTTTTGTTGTCTTAAAATATTTTAGTTTCTTTGTTAAATTTTCTTTTGTTTATATCAATAAATAATTTAATAAATATTGGTGTAAGTTTATAGCTTAAAGTTATTGTAGGTTCACATTCACACATTTTGTGATTTGTGGGTATAGTGCAGGTGCTAGTAGGGATTTTGTTTGCAAAACATGAGGGACGCAGTTTCTTTTCAGATCTGTCCACCTGGGATGATAGTTTCAATGGAAGTTCATGTTGCCAGCTGGGTAAGTGGTCAGTTCAGCCCCCACCCCCCTGCACACTTCCCTATCCACACTAGCTAAATTTTGTAGGACGTTCAAGGGCAAGCGCTTCTCAATCGCTTTATAGTGTTACTACCGAGCCAACGTGCACTAATTGCTGTGAGTATTTCATTGGCTTATTTTAGTAATATGTATATAGAAACTATTAGCTAAAAAAGAAAACGCAGTGTTGAGTGTCGTTTATTTTGTAACACTTCTGAAGATTTAGTGCGAGAACCAAAGCCGAACATTTTTATGACTATTCAAAGCGCTGCTGAGAGTCCAGCTAAACTTATCAATGAATTCAAAAGAGATATGCTTTCTGTGAAACAAACAGCTGGAGTATTTAATTCTGTGGAATGCGATTTGGCATTAGAACAATCTCAGATACGCTCTTCGGCTGTGACGGGTGGTTTTATTGGAATAACTCAAAATAAGGATGCTATGCAAAGGTGGCTACTTCTGTATGCTTTTAAAAATTTGATCCATCAGGTTTTATTGATGTTTCTTGATTGTGAGCTGGATGCTACTAGCGATACCGAGTTTTAATTTCACACTGAGTGGAACCAGACGAGAATGAATAAAGATGAAGAAAATATCCAGTGCCTAATTGCTCTTTTGGCTCAATATAATCCATTCAAAAACAATCCTGAACAAAATGAATTATAAATATCTATGTTGGTTCAGTTGTTGAGACAAGTAGCACAATGTTTACTTTCGGTAAAACATAACGGTGAAGAAGCGATAAGCCAATTTGAAGGAGAACGCTTAATTTCAAGAAAAAAACAAAACTTATTTGAATCGATAAAAAAGACGGAGTTTCCTAATCTTAATTACACACCTAAATCAAAGATAGACAGCAAAGATAATAAACCACTAGATGACTCTAAACAAAATTGTTGAGTGTAGAAGTTAATTATGTTAGCAGGCCTGCATGGATTTGATTTGCATAGCTTAACATCCCATGAATTATTATTATTATTATTAGCACCACGTCTTACTACCCGTTCGGGTTGTACGCACTTACGCTAATGTGAAATGGTAGGGTGATTGTGAGATGAAATGGAGGACCTACAGTTTAACGTGGAATCCGAACCACGGTGGAGGCCTAGCATTCCTCACATTCACAAGTTGTGATTAATACACGTCTTGTCAGAGGTGAAGAAGGAAGGGTTTGGCAATCAGATAAATCTGTGCCGGGACCTGGGATTGAACCTCGGACCTCAGCACAGAAGTCTGACACCTTACCCCTAGACCACCAGGTCACCATCCCATGAATTGATAGTATATCCAAAATAAATTTTTGACAAAAGTGGTTTTTATCATAAAAGTCAGAAATCAAGTTTGATTAACGAAATAGAAAATAACCATTCTCGTAAACCAGATTTAAAACTAAAAGATATTATAAGTGCTCAAAATAACAACAAGGCTTGTATTATTGATGGAATGGCACTTGTTCACTCCATTCAGTTAAAAAAAATCCAAACTTTTGAGCAGTTTGCTGAAAAGTTTTTAAAACAAGCAACATCTTTTCTTTCGAGTGCCTCTGTATCAAGAGTAAGCGTGGTATTCCATAGGATGACATATCCATTAAATTTGTTTAAATTGAATTGTGGTCTAAGGGAAAAGATTCAAGTAAAGTAATTATTTCTGGGCCTTTTACAAATGTGCCAAATATATGTAAAAACTTTTTCGCAAATATCGAAAATAAGCTAAGCCTTGTTAAATTTTTATGCAACTATGTTAATACAAATATTCAAATTGAAGATGGTAAAGAAATGTATATTTGTGGCGAGTTTGACGACCCTATGTAGTGTTATAAACTACATAATTCTGTTTTTGACGAAGTTTTCAATTTAAAATCAAATCATCTAGAAGGAGCTTTAGAATTATCTGCCATATATTTCATGCAGCTCAACATCTGAAGCAATCAGAAATAGTTGTGCAAAATCCAGATACTGATGTGTTTGTACTTGGAATTCATTTTTGGCTAAAGCTTCAAGAAGCTTACAACTGCAAAGGTTTATGGTTTCATTCAGGTCCAGCGAAAAAGAAGTCGGATGTTAGGATGCCACCTAGCTGTACAATCACTTGGAGAAGAAGTTAGTATCAACTTGCCAGCATTACATGCCCTGACAGGTTGTGATATAACTAGTCGCCTAAGTTAAAAAAGAAGCCTTGAATCTTGCCCATTTTCCGTTTATCCAATCAGCACTTTCTTTGCCAGGAAACGGAAATGTCATTACTCCAGAATAGTTTAATCAGCTGGAAAAAAAATGTTCTTATCTTATATGCAAACAAAGCATTTCAGCAGATGAGGTTCGGTACAGATCAATTTCTCAAGTGATTGGCTTTAGCGTGAACTTATCACAAGTACTCTGCACTTCTGATGCATTATATTTGCATTGTATGAGAGCGTCTGGGCAAACTTATATTTGGATAAAAGCATACTTGCCTTTATTTGAACCCTTAAATTTGGAAGCGTTTGGATATGAGCTTAAAGAAAATGTTATCCTGTATCCCAAGCTTGTAACAAAAAAAAAACAGTTCCAGTTGATATTAAACCATGTGAATGTAAAACTTCATGTACTACCAAATCGTGCAGTTGAAGAAAATTTGAAACACTATGTATAAGTTTATGTAAATGTTCAGAGGAAAATTGTAAAAACTTTGAAACCAGATGGATCCATTTTGATCTCTTTTCCCCAATTAATATTTCCAGAACTGTACAGATTATTGTTTTATTACTTAAACCTTCTTTGTATTATGATGTTTGCCATAAAAGTACATTTTTATAAGTAATGTGAGCACTTATTTTTACTAAAACACTTGAACAAAGTTTGTTCTTAAGTCACGGCTCTTGTGCCATATGGTATGTACTGTAAAAATGTATTCGACCGAAAATTCGCCCGGAAACATGCATTTTCTTAAAGCCAATGGTCTTCTTAACACATCCCAAAAAACAGAATGTCTCCCTCATATTTTGCAAATGAAACCCCTCCCAGCTCTCGGTTTAGTAGTCAGGGTTAAAGTCACGCTACTTCGCTTCTTTGAAATAGTTTTCTGTGAATGAAGCAGGGATTACAAAATAAAAAATATTGTGAAGGATAGCAAACAGGAAGTGATAGTTTCCCTTTATTAGTTTGTTTGTTCAAAATGAATGAAGTAGATCATATATTTGTGTGTTGAGAAAGGTTTTTAAATGAAAGAGTTCTAATTCTACATAAACTCAAATTTATGCAATTATATAAAAGATATATTATGCAAAGAAGCACAAAATATAAATATATTACTTCACTATGTAATATATTTATGTAGATACTAATACTACATTCTTATGATATTCCACAAATCGCAAAACGCACGAATGTGAGAGGGCAGAGAAATACTTTGTCCTAAAAAAATGAAATTTTATAATATAATAATGTTGGATCTTTCAATTTATTTTACTGTTGGAATTTATGTTACATTGTGAAACTGTTTTTGAATTTGTGTTTAAATGTGCTGACCCATTTATGCCACCAGTTAAACAAAAGAATAAAATAAAAAATAGAATTGCTTTAATGCAATGAAAACCTTGACTTAGAGAAGAAATGCTCTGTTTTTAGCTGTTTAGCATTTTATTCATGTGTTAGATATATTATATAAAATACCACTAATACTAATATAGTAACATGTTATTAATCTTTAACAGAACAAAACATGAATTTGTAAAATGCCCTTTCTATGTGATATATAATATTATCCTTTAGGCCAATTATATGCAAGGAAAATTTGTATGTACAATTGATACACTTTTTATTGGGTCAGTACTAGCACAATGTTATACACTAATTATACGGTGTATGTTTTTAAATTTAGTTTTTATATTTTGTTCCCTCACTGGTACACTTTTGAAGGTGGCTATGAAATTAAATAATATAAACAGTTTTAGTAGCTTGTAGTAGAATAGTAAGCAAATTGTGTTGATTACGTCTTCTCGCAGATGACCTTTATTATTTATTTAAATAAATTATTTTCAATCAGACGGAAATTTAGTTTATAAATAAAATAGGTACTTCTTAAAAACAAAACTATTTTGACCCTTTCACTTTCACTTCTTCAGTAAACTAAAGCTGATTTTAGTCGACTTTTAACTTGTAACCTTCCTTGTAACAAGCTTTAGAAAGTTAACAGATTGTACCAAAACACTTTTAATAAATTTGAGATTATTTCTACAAAGAAGTACCTAATTGGGAGGAAAGTGTTTGGTCTAGAATTCTTATAAAGTAGAGCCTTTTGATTTACTTAGAGGGAGACATGGACACCCCAAAATCCTTAAAAGACATTCATGATTAATAAAATATGTATTCAAATTTTGAATTTGTTTTATCCTGGGGGTTCAGCCCAATAGCTGACCATAGACCGTTATTTTAACTGAATGTTTGTATTTTTATGTATAATGGTTAACATGTTTTAAGATAGAGATTCATAAAGAAGTAGCACTACCTTTCACACTTCTTTGAATAATAAATCAACTAATAAAAATAATATAATCAATTGATGACAGGGCAGTTTAGGACAGATATTTAGTTTTTTACCCTGGATTATATTTACTTGTCTAAGCCAAACAGTGTTGTAAGCCGCTGACAAAAATAATCAGGGGTATATTATTTACAAGACTGTCCTGGTATTAGTGAATTGATGACCAGCTAAATAATTTATGTCTGACACTCATATAAATATTATTGTATTTATCTTGATCTATATTTTATCAAGAATCTTCCTCCACACAAACTCTAGACAACCCACTTTCCTAGGGATAGTAAAATGGTTTCAGTATAATTTGTTTTTTCTTTTAATCTTGCTACAAGAAAGTGCGATGTTAAACTGCCTTTTATTGACCATCCATTGTTGTATAGATTGATGAGTTAGAATTCTCATCTAGGCTCAATAATAATGTTCTTAAAACATATATAGACATGAAAAAATAATAGAGTATAAGTCTTAAATCTTAGCTAGAACATAAATAAAACTTAGGTAGGCTATTTTAAATTTTAATAAATCTTAAAAGACTTTTATGTAGTTGCCTCATGAATTAACTTGTATTAAGTGTATAACCCGAACAGGTATTAAGACGCAGTGCTAAAAACCCCCAAAAAAACACTTATTTTAGTGCACCAACTTTGAAGTGTTTATTTTCAGAGGTGTAGGCATAAAGGGGTACATGCAAGGGAGCCCATGTGGGTTTTCTAGATGGGGGGCGGGTTGGAGTCCCATCTGCCGGGGGTGTGGTACCCAAACCCCTTCCTCCTCAAGAGAAAATTTTTAGGAATTTAACCTTTAATTTTAGAGCATCTGAATATAATACTGAGTTATAAGTTTCATGAGCCAATTTTAGCAAACAAAAAGTTTCTGAAAAATTAACAAACCATAAAACTGAGTTGTCGCTAAACCCATTGAAAAGAAACATTATATTTTTCACAAGTTTATTGAACAGAATAAAATGAAAACAAAGCCTTTGAAGACGGAATGGGAGGAAATCTACATTTTATCATTTTTATCTCTGTTAACTTGGTATATTGATGAGTCAATAGTAGCAAATTGCAGCTAATTCCCAAATACATCATTTTGATTTTGTTTCTAAAAATTAACAAAACAAAAAGTAAATATTGCAGAGTGATAAAGGGGGGTGAACTATGAAAACATTCCTCCAAAGAACATTAAGACTCACTAAATGTTCAAAAAAAATATTAAAAAATGCCGGTGTTGGGAAGGTGGTGGTGTGGTGGTTAAGGGCTGGGGGAGGGGAGGGTTATTTGCTCCCTTAAAAAAGTTTCCCCAAACATCTGTTTTATTTCAGAAACAAATGCAAGCTTTTACTTAACAAAATAAGAACATCCTTGCATATCTTGTTTTTACTAATAAATTGACAAACTATTGGATTTGTTAAAATGTATATAATTTTATGAACATTTTGAAGTTGGAGGCCAAATAAATTTTCTTGAATTTTTAAAAGAAATATGTATATAAATCAAATACATAATGGTCTTGAAAACATGTATCTGTATTCTAACTTCTTAATTTAAGAATAAAAATGCTCCGTTAACTATGAACATTTTTATTTCTCTGCTCATTGTACATTTAAATATTTCAATAAACTTTTTTTGTTTTATATTAACCCTCTAATTTCCTTGTAATCACATTTATGTCATCTTCTTCCTTCTCCAGAATAGGTCCCACATTTTCAGCAAGGTCAGGCGCATGATATTGATGAGCTGTACTTATCAAGATTTATAAAATGTTTGAGACTTATTTGCTAATATCTGTTAATGATTGTTTTTGGGAGTTCCTTCATCAGATTAATTAATTAACTTAATTGTGTTGTGTTGGTAAAGTACACTCCATTTACTCTGAAAGCTGGCAAGATTATCTCAACAGGTTTCACTATGGTGTGACATAATAGGGCCACAGTGTAATCGGCTACTTTTCAGCATACCGTTAGAAAGAACACAATGACCTATCAAAGTTGGTTTCTCTCACAATACACTATTTGTATTAATATTAATTTCTTATAGCGCAGACCTCCTGGGTCCAAACCAACCACTTCTTTCCTAGTCGAGCTGGTTAAGATGATCGTCCAGCTCAACAACTTTCGTTTCCTAGACAAACACTACCTACAGATAAAGAGCACATATATGGGTACATGAATGGCCCTCTCATACGAAAATCTTTACATGGAACTACTAGAAGAACACTTTTTACAATCTCAGCCCATCAAATCCTATGTATGTCTGCGTTACATTGATGACATTCTAATGATCTGGCCTAACTCTGAAGCATCCTTGGACATCATCTAGATAATTTTAACAATTTCAACCATAATAAATCACCTTCCTTGATATGAATCTGTTCCTTTAAAACAACCAAATTCGTACCACTGTACATATAAAATTCACCAATTACTAACAACACCTCCACAATCATAGCAGCCACCCTTCATACACAAAAAGGTCTCTACCATTCAGCCTAACCACCTGATCCAAATGGATATGTTCAGAACCCGATGATCTAACTGAATATTGTGAACAATTCTCCACAGCTTTCGAAGACAGAGGTTACCCCAAGCCTTTAATAGACAACCAACTCTTCAGAGATGACAATGACCCTCTAAAAAAAGGTTGAAGACATCTCTCTCACAACAAAATACCATCCTGGTCCACACTGAATAAACACCATCCTTAAAAGTGGTTACAAGTTTCTAATCAGTTTCACCCAGACCCAAAACCTTCTTAGTTCATCCCCAAGAGTAGCTTTTAAATGATCGCGCAATCTTCATAATATTCTGGTCCGTCCCAAACTTCCTGGCCCAAAGAGAATCCAAGAAGAAAAACAGACTACCAAAGGAACATACCCCTGTGGGAACACCTATTGCAGCACATGTGGGATCCACCTATCAACTACAGTGCATATCATATGTTCTCACAAACAGCGAATGAATAATCATCGATTCGACACAAACCACAAAGACCCAGACAAGCCTCTACCCATTCATGCTGCTACCCACAACCATGACTTTCAAACCTGATACATCACCAAAATATTAAGAGCATTTCCCAAACAGTGCAACAGTTCTCAACTTAGACAGTGGGAACTGGCCCACCGAAGGATTACCACCAGGCCTCAGTAGAAGAGTTTCTCTTCTATTGATGACTGGCAGTAATCTTGATTTGGTAGTCCATTCATGTCTATTGGTGGGCCAGTTGGCAGTTGCCCAGTTCTGAGTTCCCACTGTCCGAAGTGAGAACTGTTTCACTCAGTGTTGCCAACAACCATATAAGTATTGTAGCTAAATCAGTCTTATCAAAAAGTCACTAGATTGTCGCTAAACGAAAAATTAAAAGTAGTAAAATTTTTCACCAAACCAAAAATACATACTTATTTAAACTGAGTGAAGGGTACATCAGTGGATTGAGGTGATCCCTGGATCCGGAACGATGTCATTGTGAGTTGTGAATGACAGATTATAGCTTAGAGCTCTTCTATATACCAAAGCAATGTATTTTGTGAATCAAATAGCCGAAGCTCTTATTTATGCTTTTAGTGAGGATTACTCCATCTAGATATATTCTGAAAATTGAAAAATGACACCTGGACACAGGAATCAAACCTGGGACCTATGGCTTAGTATGCCAATGCCTTAACCAGTTAGCTATTCAGGAATCGTCCCGTGCCCAGCGTCATTCTTCACTCATATTTTAAGGCAGAGTCTATGATGGACGTGTGGAAATCATTGGCTACAAATGTGTGATTTTTTATTAAGATCACGAGCTATCATATTAATCATATACTGCTTGACCATAAAAGTGATGCAGACTATTTGATTACTCAATTATAAATATTCATTAAAAATCATTCAATCTTTAAGACCCACATAAATTGTATTAGCTGTTCAAATCCTCAATAGTTAACAATAAAACGTAGGCCTATAACCTTACAAAGAAATGCGGTCATCAAAGTGTTCAAACCAGTTCGGAAGTATGGAAGCTATGCCCCACAGCAAAATACTGGTGCGACTTACCAGTATGGGCTTGTATTGTCGGTTATGAGATCCGCCATCACACTGTAAAGGACAGGGGGAACCACCTAAAATTTCCAACATGTTAACACATTTCAAAACAGGTCCATTCTTGTTCAAACATCTTCAGACATGTTAATCAATATATCAATTACCTGTCAATGAATCAATCAATCAATCAAGAAATCACCTGTCAATCAATAAATAAATCGATCTGGTCTAAAACAGTCAATTCTTGTTGATATATTTTGGAGCATGGGGAAATTTCAAAATAAATATTCAAATTTAAAATTTTTGAAAAAATTCTAAATGGATTAAAAAATTTTGGAGCATGGGGAAATTTCAAAATAAATATTCAAATTCAAAATTTTTGAAAAAATTCTAAATGGATTAAAATTCAAAAATTCAAAATCCTCACTAAAATTATTTTAAGTGGAAACCTCGCACGTGCTTCTTAAAAATAAATGGTATGGAACTCCGTACGGACTTTCTCGCTCTATTACTTAAAAATTGAGATAGTTACTCAAAATTCGTAATATAATATACATTAACGAGCAAAAATAAAAAAAATAAAAAAAAATTGCACTATACATACGTAAAACATGTTTTGACTCATGGTTTTATATTTTATAATTTTATTTTTAAAGAATTAACATCTTTATTTGTATATTTGGACCAATAAAAATATCTATATTGGGTCCCCAAGGGTCAATACTTCTTATTAAAAGTTTTGACTTCTGGTTAAAATATTTGGGCATTTTATTAGAGGATACCCGCCTCGGTGGCGTAGTTGGCTAACGCACTTGTTTTGTGTAGAGCCAGTCTGCCGAGGACGGGGAGATCGAGGTTCAAATCTCGGTCGGTTGAACTGGGGGTGGTTTTTCCTAAATCGTTTTCCACTCTCCCTCCACGCATGTGCGGGTTCACCTCCTCTAAATTCAACCTTCCCAATTCCTAATTCATTAGCGTAATTAGTACTTAGGCATATAACCCGAACGGGTAGTAAGACGCGGTGCTAAATAAATAAAAATATTAGGGGATGCACATCTTATGGTTATCACATTGCTATTAAATTTCTATTTTATAAATTTTGACCAATAAAATAGGTAATTATTGACTATTAAGTCTAAAATGAGAGATTATTGCTGTACCAGGGGCGGATCCAGGAAGGAGGTGTGGGGGTGAATTAAACCAATTAAATCAATGTTAAAGTCACTACTAGTTTTATTGTCATGTAATACTATCTCAATAACCAGATTCTATTTTATTGGTAATATGACAACATTTTCAGGTAGATGGTGTCATGTGATCAACACAGCAAAACCTCTGCCCACTTATTATAAGTTTTCTATTCCGGAGCCGCTATTTCTTTCTTTATATATATCTTCAATTGTTCTCATGAGACAGAGTTAGCCCTGTTTCAGAACCACCGCTTCACAGATACATTCTGGAATTGCTGTGGAACGTACTCGGGAACTCTAAACTCTACACCACAGTGGCGGTCAAGCTATAGGTATAATGAAAAATGTAATAGTTTTGAAATTGGCACAATTAATTCCAAGTCTCAATGTTATAATTTTAAAAATGTGTTCAATACTACCCCTTCGTTTAATGCAACCACTCCATTTAGTGCTACTCTGATTGAGGGTATAATTTGTATTGAAATGACATTACCTGTTTGGCTATTTGTGATCTTGGTTAATATTATATATAATCACCACTATCAACAGTTCTATTAGGTTAAGTGCTCACTTATTATTAAACAAAACAATTATGACACTCTTTAAATCTTCAGCTTTCCAAACCACTTTCCTTGGAATCAAGTACCGTTTAAATTATTTAAGTATATTGTTAATATGAATTGTCGTTTATTTACAATTTTATTTGTTGGCTATGTTGGCTTAGCTTAGTTGATCGTGATCCCTCCATTAACCCAGCTAGGATTCAAACCATAAACTCCTAGTCACCGGAAACTAGAATACCGTTTAGTTCGCATCCTCTTGATATACACGACTGTGGCGTGATTTGATTGAAAGGCTTTTTCCGGTAGATATTTTTAAAAGCAGTTTTAAATTTCCAAGGATGTTGATGATTGGAGAACTGTGTTTTAAATATCATATTTCCATGGTATGAGTCCTCAAGCGAGCTAAACCGAACTCTGGGTCATCACCGTAGTCGACTATAGTACAAACATTTGTTGATAAGGTGTCTTGTAAGCACAATGAGCCCTCAGGCCGTTAATCTCAGTTTGCTAAACCGGAGCGTCTATATCTTCAAGTAGTTACTCATTTGTTCTCGCGATGATGAGTTTGACCCCGTATTTAAATATTATATGTCGGCTTTAGCTTTACGATCGGCTTTGTCCCACGTGGCCGCGAATGTCCCGGCACCTTCCTTTGTTGCCGGCCTGAGAATAGTTCCATCGACGTATTTCCAGCGGTTGTTTATTTCTATAAGTATTGCTTCTATTTGTTGTCTCCATGTGTCGTAATTATCCATTCCTAGTTTTTCGATGTGTATTGAGAATCTAGATGTAATCTAGGTTTCTTAGAAAACCCATTGATTTCAGTTGTCAAAAACGTGTTTTAATATTATATCACTTCTGATCGCCCTATAACTCTAAACACACAGATAATTTATTTTTCTATGCATCGTTGTTACGGCGCCCTGGACCCATAAGCTGTTGGTTTTATTTATTAAACAATTTTATCTTACATTTTAAAACAACAAACATTAGCGTTACTAAGATAAACAGAAAAATAGAATGAGAGTTTGATTATTAAGAAAAGAGATTGTTTTAACAATAAAAACAATGATTTTACTTATTAAATAATTATATATTTTTTTATCTAAAAACAATTATATTTGTTATTGACTTTTGTAAATCTATATTAATATAATATTGAGATGTTTGTTTGACTGCCTGTCATGAACATTGCGCCCCACTTAGAGGTCTGACACTAAAATCCTTAGCCTATGTGCACAAACATGGGAACTTTGAACCTGTCATTTTAAATTAATGATAAGATTTTCTTAAATGTATTAAAACTGTGACTGAATAAAAAAAATAAAGAGTTTATTTCCCTGTTTAACACAAAACTATCAGTTACGTGGGGTTAACATATAATGAATTGTGTTGTTACTCCGGGCAACATCAGGTAATTATGCTAGTTTTGAATGTTTTTGAGATAATCTTTTTTGATCTTGTTCAAAATTGGTATATTATGAC
>CABFWB010006265.1:0-35083 GCA_902151455.1 Timema bartmani
GAGTTTATAGAAAGAGAGAGAAAGTCTGTGCGGTGCGCCGTACCATTTATTTTAGTATGTTAGGGATGTTAAGTTTAAGGATCACTAATAATTTTAATATTTCATTGAATATAAGTAAGTTTAGCGGTCACTGATGTTTGATAGATAAAAAAAGTTAAAGAGTGATTTGGTGTAGTTCATAATTTTTTTAAATTAATTTCATGTAGTGTAATAAAAACATGTTTTTACTTTTAAATTTTAGATATGGTAACTAGTAATTAATGTATGTATGTAACTAAAATTAACTTATGTATTATGTAGTCATTTAATAGCACGCGATTTTTTTAAAGTTTGATGTTTTGGTATAAAATATTTAAATTTAGTACTAATTAATTAATACACTACTATGACACATTAAACAAATTAGTAACATTGGTCATTGAAAACATATATATGATTTAATAGGGCATAAACTAAACCAAAATAAGTAAGACGATAAAACTGCTGGTTTTCCCCCGGCTCCAAAGTGAATCTTGATATTTGGTCCAAACAAACTCATCTTATTTGCTCATATTGTGGTCCCGAGGGAATTGAAGATTATCTCATATATTTCTTTATTTTGCTGTGCGATATATCCAAAAGCACAGAACCGTGGCATGATTTTGAGCATTAATCGAAAATGTCTTAAAAGAAATACATTTTCCATAAGAACTCTACATTCCACAAGATGACTGACAGCGCGGGAGTCACGTGAGCCAATCACAGCCCATCCTTACTATAGAAGGCTTTATCGAACTCTGGTTTTCATGCTTGAAAGAATCTTGTCGTAGTTCTCTTCCAAAAATGGCTCGTTTATTTCACCTCGTTTGTTTTGCTACGTGGTCCATCGGTCTTAATATAAAGGGTATAATTTACATTTTTGATTTTAAAAAAATGCTTATTTTACTATTCTGTTTCAAACCCACACCACTGAGCATACGGACAAAAGTAGAAGTCTTGGATTGTCTGGTTTGTCGGTTACGTGTAGGTTTGGGCTGTAATCCCGGCTGAGGAATCTACTTTCAAAATTGTTTCCTGCTCTTCCCCCACGCAATTGCGTGTACATTTCCATTACACTCCACCATAAACCTCCATGCTCAGCCGAGTAAATCTGTGGATAGCCCAAATGGGTAGTAAAATGATAGGAAATAATCATTTATTACTTGATCTTTAATGTGTTAAATATTAATGCAAATATTATTATTATTATTATTATTACTATTAGCACCGCGTCTTACTACCCGTTCGGGTTATACGCACTTACGCTAATGTGAAATGGTAGGGTGATTGTGAGATGAAATGGAGGACCTACAGTTTAACGTGGAATCCGAACCACGGTGGAGGCCTGGCATTCCTCACATTCACAAGTTGTGATTAATACACATCTTTTCAGAGGGGAAGGAAGGGTTTGGCAATCAGATAAATCTGTGCTGGAGCCGAGGATTGAACCCCGGACCCTCAGCACAGAAGTCCGACACCTTACCCCTAGACCACCAGGTCACCCATTAATGCAAATGGTTTACTAAAAATGTGATTAATCACTTTTAACAAAGAAAGTATATTTGAGTCCAATTTTGACGTTCAGGAACAATAAGATTAAAATGAGGCTAACTTGATCCATCCTAATTGTAATGAAAATAGTCAAATGTTTCCTGGAAAAGTATTAAGCAAGGCTGGTGCAACGAGGGTGCATTTGTACAGGATGTAAGATTTTGGTGGGTGACAAAAATGGTGCCCATGATGTATTGTGGCGACCAGAGAAATTGTTATGTTCAGGCAGAACCAGAATCAAACCTTTCAAAACCGGCTTTGATGGCCGCATGATTTAAGGCGTCACTCTGGAAATATACTAGACTTTCGATGACGGGAAGATCAGAGTTCAAATTCTGGTCAGGTGAAGTTAAGGGGGATTTTCCTAGATTATTTTTAATTAATTTATTTTTTGGGGTATTTAAAGTGCACTCTCTGAACCAGGGATTATATCAGCACACGAGAATTTCTATTAGTGAGAGCGAAAGGGCTTACAATTTTGACTGGGAAGGATATTTTCAAATTTCTTCCAGGATTTTTTTACATGCCACAATCGACATGGGACAGACGGCTTTACTTCACCTCCGAAGGAAGTTGTGCTACGGATTTTTATCGCTAAAGAAAAATCCATTGGCCTCAGCTAAGATTAGGTCCTGAGGCTAGCACTTTACCATAAGACTACTGATGTTGACCTTTTCCTGAATGGTTTACCAACTCTATGCAAATGAGGGTACATTTACTTTGAATTCAACCTCTTAAATTTCTAACACATTAGCGTTATAAGTACATATGCATTCAGCCCGAGTGGGTATTAAGATGCGTGCTAAAAAAAGTCTTCTGAAGTGACCAGTAAAGCACATCAGCTTTTTAATGACAGAGAGCTTGTACATACCCTCCCCAAAATACTACACTCGTGGTAACTCCTAGAAACATTGTAATCCCCTATTTCTAATCATCCCCCCTTCCCCTGGACCTTACGTCACTGTACTTGGATTTACGCACACTTCAGCGCGGCATCCAACGTGTTCTTAAGTTGTTTTTGTGGAAATGATACACTATTTTATAGTTAAAAAAAAGGAACTCATGGGTTAGCGGGGATAATAGGGTGCAAGAATGAAGAAGGAAAGAGGTAGCCAGTTAATATTTACACAGGGTGGCAAAATACGTAGCACTGACCCTTAATATTATTATTATTTGAATTCATTTGTAAATTCCAATTGAAATTCTAAAAGGTCACACTATTTATCCGGCAATATTTCAAATAAAAATAAAAAACAAATATGCTTTACAGGGCGAAGAAGTCCTGAGAAGAGTGGGTGAGAAGAGAACCATTTTGGATGTTATTCTTCGGTGCAAAGCAAACTGGATTGGACACATCCTTAGGAAGAACTGTCTTCTGCACAACGTCATAGAACGAAAGATTGAGGGAAAGAGGAGCTTAGGAAGGAGGAGGATTCAAATATTAGATAAATTGAAGGAAATAAATACATTCTGGGAGACGAAGGAGGAGGTACAGGACAGGGTGTACGGGCGGTCTAAGTTCACTGACAAAAGGAATCAACCTGTCGTAAGACATAACACCTAATACATAATAAAGAATCTATTGAGATAATGTGAAGACCTATCCAAAGTGCATTCAGAAAATATTAAAACTTAAACCTTCCCATTACTGGCAGTCCAGTCTACTGCTAGTTTGACGCCATAGACTGTCTGACCATAATTTCGTGTAGCGTGACTAGTGAAACTATTTACAATATTCTAATCACCAGCTCAAATAACATAAAAATAAACCATTTTGTACTTTTTTACTTTCTCGTATCAAGAGAGATTATTGTAATCGTGGAAAAAATCAATCACGAGACCATGATGAATCTTTATGTTTTATATGAGCCGATCACAAAAAAGTGGATTTTACAATTATGGGGTTGTTTGTCCGTACCTGGCCATGGATCCGAAACGGTTAGATGGATTTTGTTCATATTTGATATTTAGATTTTATAGTGCTATGCCTCAGTTTTGTTTTTTTAATTTTGACCCTAGCCCTCAAACCAAGGGTAGTTTACTTATAGGTGATTTTTTTCATTCAAAACTTTTCGAAAATGACTTTAAAAATTTGCATTAAAATGCATATCCAAGATTTGTTTGACATGGACAATGGTACTGTATCATTAGTTTTTGAGAAAAATTTCGTTGATGAGACATTTTTGAAAATTCAAAATATTTCAAAAATGTATTTAGCAATTGGTTTTTGGGGTAAAATCTTATTTATGGGTAATTTACTAATGATTGAATTTTCAAAAACTTTAAATATTCTAAAAATGGGGCTAGTGATTTGTTTTCAAATGGTTATCTAGGGAGTAATTTGTCATGCCAGATTGCACTGTATGGCTGTTTTTTGAGTAAAATTTGTTTAAGGGTAATTTATATTAGATTGATTTTTTAAAATTTGAAATATTTTTAAAACGGCTCTAATGATTTGGTTAAATATGGGTATATGTGGAGTGTTTGACATGACAGATAGCATTGTTTACTGGTTTTTGGGGTAGCAATTTGTTAAAGGGTGGTTTACTGATAACTAATTTTTTTAAAAGTTTGAATTTATTTTAATAATGACGTTAACGATTTTGTTTAAAATGGAGTGGTTTATATCACAAATAGCACAGTATACCTATTTATTTAGGTAAAAATTTGTTAAAGGATAGTTTACTGATGAATAATTTTTGAAAGTAAAAAAGTTTTGAAAGTGACGCTAGTAAGTTCGTTTAAACTGTATATATGGGGGTAGGTTTTACATGACAAATAAAAATGTAGACTTGTGTTTTGAGTTTAAATTCGTCTAAGGATAGTTTGCTGAAAACATTTTTAAAATTTTATTATTAAAAAACTATCGATTTGGTTCAGAATGGGTAATTTTTATGTTTTTTACAAAGTAAATTACTAGATACTTTGGTTTTTATGTATTAAAAAATCTATAGTAAATAACTGAAGATTGATTTTTATAAATTTTGAATATATTTTTGAAAATATCTTTGATGATTTTATTTAAAATTGGTATCTATTTTATCTTTTACATGATAATGAATAATAAATCTTTATTTTTATAAAATAATTTGATTTAATGGTATTTAATTTAAGACATATTATAGAAAATATAGTATTTTTCGAAATCGACTTTAAAGATTAAGTCCAAAATTGTTATCTGAAAATAGTTTTTCATAAGAAATAAAAATAAGTTTTTATTTTTACTAATTACAATAAATTTTAGGGTAGTTAACAAATAATATTATTTAGAAAATATGAAATTTGCTAAAGATATTTGAACAATTTGGTTTAAAGTTAATCAATAAAGAGTTTTTACTGTGATTAAAAAGATGATACCCGCTTTGCTGGCTGCATGTTCTAGGGCGTCACACTCACACAATAGACTAGACTGATGATGAGAGCGAGATTTAGGTTTGAATCCGGTCGGGTGTACTAAGGGTGGTTTTCCCTAAATGGTTTTCCACTCATCATCAACTCAAATTTGGGTATACTTTCTCCAAATTAAACCTTTCTCATTTCTAGCACACTAGAATAATTAGTACTTATACGTGGTGCTAAATATCAAACAAAATAAGATGATATATTTGCTTGGAGAAGCTTATGTGTTTTTTAATGAGTACAACTTATTAAGGGTAGTTTACTGAAAATCTATTTGTGAACATTTTCTTTGAAGATATAACTCTAATATGAGAAAGTTAGTGTGACTGTGTGGTAACATTTATTTAATTATTTTAATTAATACATATTTTAATAATCACATATTTTAATAATATATATCTGAAAACTCTAATCCATTTATTTAGTTTCTCTGAATCTAATTATTTTTAACATAGAAAATTGCGATTGTATCTCAAATGGGCACAGTCTTCTTAACTAATCTAATAATCGTACAAAGAAAAAAAAGAGAAGTTTGAAAAATAAAATGATTAACTTAATGATGTAAGAAACACATTACGAAACACTTAGTGGATTAAAAAAAATTTGCAAAACAAATCAGTTATGTTCTCAACATCACTTAAGGGATAAAAGTTGGTAGATTAGGTTTACTTATCCTTATTTTTACGAGATTTTGTTTGACTTGCAAATAAGACTCATTATCCAGAGTTATTAGTAGCGTCCGCTATCCGCTTCAATGGTTGGGGAGAGGAAGATGGGTAGAGAAGGGTTTCTTAGGGGAAGGGAGATTCATATTAATAAAACAGAATTTAGCCGTTTGGTGATTGTCCGTGTTTCAACAACACAGACTCCAACAAACGACTAGCTGTAAGAAGAGTTTTAAAAGTGGGATAGCTTGACTTTAAAAAAATTAATTCAAATTCCAAATAGTTATAAAATTCTATTATTCTCTACACCGCGTCTTACTACACGTCCGGGCTATTCACATTTAACTACACTAATGAGTTAGAGATGATGAAAGTACGAGTATAACTTTGAGGTAATATATACACATTTGAGTGGAGGGAGAATAAATTATGTAGGAAAAAAAACAACAACCTCAATAGATCGTCAGGGATTTGAACTCCAACCTTACTTTCACATGATGTGTTGTAAAGTTAGATATAGTAATTTTTTTTAAGTATCATAAAAGGTTTCTATTTCCTTAATCAAACAACTGGTGACCTGGTGGTCTAGGGGTAAGGTGTCACACTTCTGTGCTGAGGGTCCGGGGTTCAATCCTTGGTCCCGGCACAGATTTATCTGATTGCCAAACCCTTCCTTCCTTCACCTCTGACAAGAAGTGTGTTAATCACAACTTGTGAATGTGTGGAATGCCAGGCCTTCACCGTGGTTCGGATTCCACGTTAAACCCTATAACACAATCCCATATTATCTTAAAATTTCCTATTGTGACTCTATCAAAACACGACTTTATTTGATATAGGAAGGATAGAGCTAGGATTCTAACAGTTTACTTTAATCTCAAAAGTATACATTTTCGCGTGAAGTGCCATTGAATTATTTTTAAACCTTAACCTAAACATTTAAACTTTTTAACACGTCAGAAACCTTTTGATTTGCCTACATTTAGTTAAAAAAGACATTAAAGAATATCAAACAAATTCTTAAATAATGGGGGATTTATAAACATCTGCAACGCGTCTGACTGCTCTACCATGTACAACTGGATATCATCTCAGAGGGAAATGCGTGGTTACTATTGAGAAACAGCGTTGTCATTCTTTCGTTTTAGTGTGGTCAAGCTCCCCTTAGATATAAGACAAATTTCACAGCACTGGTGATTGCCAGCTGCTACTTCTTAGCCAAACACACCACCTTCAGACATAACTTAAAGAGAGGAGATTTGACAACAGTATGACCGAGAGAGAACGAAGATAAATATTTTATCCATAAGATCTGCAGCTCCCTCAGCAATGATATTGGGTGTAGCACCCTTAACGCCATGACTGTTAATGGCTTAATCTAAGGTATAAGGATGAATAGGTTAGTTAAGAGGAAGGTAGCCCTTATTAGAGTTTAAAAGAAATGAGGAAACCAAATTTACTATCTCCTTTATGAATCCGACACCTAAGATCTGCCGGTAGCTCGTCAGTCTACTGAACTAAGGATCCCAGATTCGATTCTTGGAAAGATCAATCAATAGAGAAATTGAAGTTTCCTCTTTCGCAGTAATGGATTGATTGTCAGGGGACTGGGTGCCGTGTCTTTTCTAGAGCTAAGATATGTTGTAAGTCGTGGTCTGATACAATAAGTCGGTATCAGAAGGTGCACTTTTAACACCTTCAGTGCACTGAGATTAAAACCTCAGCCTCATCATTATTAACGGTTCATTGTATTGCGAAACAACTCACGCCTGTGGGCACTCATTCTAAATACCCGGCTCATTCCGTCTATTTTGCTGAGGAGGCTGGGGTTTGGATACTAGTGGGATGTGCCAACGCTGGATTTTCCTCAATGGTGTTCTACTATTTCGTCACAAAAATGAAGGTATATTTACTCTCAATATATCTTTTGAACCAGCTTCATGCTGACCTATAGGTCCCGGGCCCAGGTCCCGACTAGTACCGAGGTATTTTTCTCTAAAGGGGAATAATTCCCATGGTCACCGGGGTTTGGTTAGTTATGCTTGGATTAGGTTAAGACCTTCATTGGCTTCACACCCTCATACTCACGCTCATCATCCCCGCATCTCATCGGGGCATGGAAAGAGCCTCCATGAAAAGGATGTAGGAGTAGTACATTTGGGCGTCCCCTGGGCAACGGTACATTGGTACTGGATAATCTTTCCGCAAACTGAGTTACAAAATGAAGGAGCGTAATTTATGGTAATTTATTGTAACACCCTCTACTCTCAAATGTTAGGTTAGGCTAAGAGGGAAAATGTGGTTATCCTTGGTCCAAACATCATATTTCAGTCGGTTCAAGTGACCTCATACTTACTTACTAAGACTATGTCGAACGCCTTTAACAGAGTGGTACAAACAGGTCGCTTTTCGGCGAAATATTGCCTAACATTCTATGGCCTAAGGCTATATATATATATATATAGTGAGATTGACGCTCTATACTTTATTATCATCGATCCGGGGGAAGAAAGATTTCTTAGTTATCACCGGTTCGTAGAAGGAAAGGTTCCTGAACCGGTGGATTGACTATAGATGACCCACGCAACTAAACTCAACAAGGATCTCAATATCGACCACTTGACTACTCTGCGGCACCCTTGTCAAGTGTCCGATGTTTGTTTGTTTAATCTATTGTCCCTCTTTAAGTAGTATATGTTTGTTTAGCTCCATGTTGACATGTAAACAAAAAGGAAGCTTCTAGACTGGGACTTGGACCTTCCTAAGCTGAATGATTATAATAACACTACACCAACTCACGGTCAACAAAGTCATAGTCCAATTACCACCAACAATAAACTGGAGTGCCACCCGATTCGGTGGTCGCATGGTTTAAGACGTCATTCTTACAATAGAATAGACTGCTGATGACAGGGAGATCGGGGTTCGAATCAGTATTGGGTGTATTGAGTGTGGTTGTTTTATTAAACCGTTTTCAATTCTCCCTCCATAAAAATGCGAGTACACTTCCTTTAAATTCAACCTTCCTCATACCTAACGTATTAGATTAATTAATACAGAGACAGGTGACCTGGTGGTATAGGGGTAAGGTGTCAGAGTTCTGTGCTGGGGGTCCGGGGTTCAATCCTCGGTCCCGGCACAGATTTATCTGAATGCCAAACCCTTCCTTCACCTCTGACAAGACGTGTATTAATCACAACTTGCGAATGTGAAGAATGCCAGGCCTTCACCGTGGTTCGGATTCCACGTTAAACTGTAGGTCCTCCATTTCATCTCACAATCACCATACCATTACACATTAGCGTAAGTGCGTATAACCCGAACGGGTAGTAAGACGTGATGCTAATAATAATACAGAGACGTATAACTTGAAGAATAGGTAGTAAGACGCGATGCAAAAAAAAAAACTTGACTTCTGTTTATTTATTTATTGTCTTTATTTTGATAAATATGGTAAAGTTAAGGCTAGATTTCTTTGTCTTACACTTAACCACTTAAGCTTACGGGGAGATAATAGTTTGAATCCCAGTCGGGTGTACTAAGGTTGTTTTATTATTAAGCGGATTTTCCCTCTCGGTCCACGCAGATGTGGGTTCACTTCCTCTAAGTTTGACCTTCCTAATATTCAACAAAATAGCGTAATTAGTATATATGCATACAACCAGAATTGGTAAAAAAAATATAAACACATAATTTTGGGGTCAATATTGGAAAACCACCCTCTGTATATCTAGCTGGGTTTGTAATTCTGATCTCCCTGTCAACGTCAGACCATACCAGACGAGTTTGATGACCGATAAAAGTCAATAGGATAGCGACGAGTACTTGTATGATATCCTTTTTTGTAGCTTTTTTGTTCAGATTATTGTCTGTACAGGATATTTAATATTTAATATTTAGCACCACGTCTTACTACCCGTTCGGGTTATACGCTTAAGTATTAATTACGCTAATGGATTGGGAATTGGGAGGGTTGAATTTAGAGAGAAGTGAACCCGCATTAGCGTGGAAGGAGAGTGGAAAACCATTTAGGAAAAACCACTCCCAGTTCACCCGACCGAGAATCGAACCTCGATCTTCCCGTCCTCGGCGGTCGAGCTCAACACGACTATCGCGCGTTAGCCAACTACGCCACCGAGGCGGGTTACAGGATATTAATTCATTTAGAGTGATTAACCCCAGTGACCACATTTGTCGCAAACTCCGAATAACGTCCAACCCCACAGACTTTATATATTTTCTTTATTAGAACTGTATTTTTTTAAACATAGATAGCTATCTACTTACAAATGATCCCAAAAGTTGGAAAAATTACACGTTATTTTATTTTTAACAATTTGATCTAAACTTTTCGAAATCTATTTTTTTTCAGAAATGTAACAAACTATAAGGTTGAAAGATTAAAGTTTTAATATTATTTTTGAGAAATATTAAAGGAATCTTTTTATTATATTAGGGAGAATAAATTTAAGCAAGTTTAAAATACATGTGTTAAGATCATGCCTATTTTTTGGTGTGTGCAAAATTTACTGTTTGTGGTCATGTAGTCCGAATTTAACCATGTTCAAGGAATTGTATTTTTTTAATAACTTTTTCCAATCGTAGCAACAAACAGTAAAATACCCTATGGAGATATAATTATCAAAGTGTTACGCTATTATTAACCATTTCACAAAATAAAATAATGTTTTAGAATTTGAAATAACATTAAATGGGTCTTTGTAGAGGGAAAATTCAAGAATTTAAATAAAAAACTAAAGGGTTTTTATCAAATTAGTGATCTTCCTACCTATACTCTGATTTTGATGGATAGAACGGTACATGGTATTTAAAAAACTTAATAAAAGCATTTTATTTTGAATTCATACATCAAATAATGCTATTTTCAACTGTGGATTTTGATATATACTATTAATAGCTATAAAATAATACAAATAATCTAGTAAAATCTTATTAATGTGAATCACAAAGAAATATGTTTGAATTTCTAAAATACCATTCCAACCAAAATCAGTATCTGCCCAACAATGTAAATTACCGAACCTTCTAAATTCTTTGCCTTTAAATGGTGTTTGTCAAAGGATTTGCCGCAAAAATATAGCGAAATTTATAACCAAGTCTTCCAAATATTGGACCAAAATAATATTATTTTTAAGTTATTTATGTTTGTTATTTTTACAGCAAATTTTTAGTTACGAAAAAATATTTTTTTAAAGTACGTTCTTTACCAAACGATTCCTTAACTCATAACCCTTAACCCATAACTCATAAGGACGTTTCTTACAAAGGGTTACTCAGAATATAGGGAATGCACAGACATCTATGACATTTTGAACGCAGTGAGAATATTCTTGGTCTATGAATCCTTGGAGGAAATTAATAATTGACTAAAAGTATATATTATTGTTGCTAGGTGCTCTGTCTTACGACAGATCCATTACTTTTGTCAGTGAACTTAGACCACCAATGCAATCTGTCCCCTGCCTCATTGAGCTCCAAGAATATTCTTCTTTCCTTCAAATCAACTAATATTTTAATCCTCTTTTTCCTGAGCTCCTCTTTCTCTCAACCTTTCCTTCTATGACGTGTAGAAGACAGTTCCTCCTAAGGATGTGTCAGATCCAGTTTACTTTGTATCGAAGAATCACATCCAAAATCGAACCTTTCTCACCCACTCTTCTTAGAACTTCATTTGTTACTCTGTCTGTCTACCTGATCTTCTCAAGTCTTCTCCAGCACCACATTTCAAGGTTAGCCAAGTATATCTTCTCCATCTTCCTAAGAGTCCAAATTTCTGCATCATACAGCGTGATGCTCCAAATGTATGTTTAACGTGAAGTTAATACATTAAAAAAAAAATATTTTTTCAAATGTAATTATTATTAATAAGACTCTTATTATTATAAGTATGATACAACTATAGGTTATAAATGCTTTTATTGCGAATGAAGCATCACAGGACCACGATTTAATTAAAACCACTGGACAACCAAGAAACTTTACAACACATGGACGAATATTAATAACACACTTTTCATTACCAATGAAACTCATAACCTAACTAATTTAGATTCCTCACAGGGGTACAAGTAAACGTCACATATGCCTAGGTAGAGGAGGATATGACACTTCAAATTAGCCATCCGAACATCAGTTTTCTGAGCGACAGAGGAAAGGATATTGTTGACAAAATCCGATTACAAAATGTTACTACACCGTCAGGAATGGACAGTACAGTTTTAATCAAATAAGGGCTAGTTTTACCTCTCCTCATACCTCTTGTTTATATATAAATACCAGTCAGTTGCACCTTTTTAGGGTTGGGTGTAGGGAACGCGAGCTGACGGCAGTGTTTTTGCAGTTTTTATAGCAAACAACTTTTTTGGTCAAAATAAATCTAATGCTGCTCCAGTAGAAACATATAGTTTAATTTTCTTCATATGCTAATATCAATAGTTCTTAAATATCTTTAAAAGGTATCCTGGAGTTTAATTACAGATTTTCCTATTTATTTAAAAAGTATCTCATTTAATGCCGTTATGCTCATGACAGTTAAACGCTATGTTTATATTGGATCAATACTTTATTACCCGCCTCAGTGGCGTAGTTAGCTAACGTGCTAGTCGTGTTGAGCTCGACTGCTGAGGACGGGGAGATCGAGGTTCGAATCTCGGTAGGGTGAACTGGAGGTGGCTTTTCCTAAATGGTTTTTCACTCTCCCTCCACGTGAATTCGGGTTCACTTCCTCTATATTCAACCTTCCCAAATCCTAACCCATTAGCGTAAATAGTACTTTAGCGTATAACCCGAACGGGTAGTAAGACGCGGTGCTAATTAAAAAAAAATGTATATAATTTATTTATTTTGGCCCAAAAACTGTTCTGATCTAAAAACTGAAAAACCACTGACCCTATCTCAAGTCCTCTACCACCCCACCTTAAGGGGACCGGGATGCCTTTCCTGTGTTAAATCAATGATTTTGAAGTACACTTTTCTCAACACTTACACAAATTATTCAGTGTAATTTTTGAGTTAAATAAATAAATATTTCATCTTAAAAATATAATTTTTAAAATTGTTAAAATGAGGACTAACATGATAAGAATGCGTGGTAAATATTTCAGATAAATCTAATAAGTAGAATCGGATAAAAGTGTACCTAAGCTAGGCAAAATGTAGTTTTGAGTAAGCTACATTTGAAGATAAAATTTAAAACATTTGTAAGAATATTATTATGTTAATTTAAATGTTCATATACTCACTTATGTCAGTGCATGCTTGTTCCAAAACTATTGCCAATATTGTAATTGATACAATTGTGTTTACATCTGGTTCATTTTGGAAAACATTGTACTTGTCAAGTTATTTCAGATTCTGTTTTGATGCACTGTTAGGCTTTTCTTTACCTAATAACACAGGTATTGACATGCTAGGCCCAATTTCTAGGTTAGGCATAGGCATATAAACATTTTTTTCTTTTAAAACTATACTTCTTATACGTTGCATTATATCACAGTAAATGTATTTCATATATAATAAAAATTAGCTTAACTCAAAAAAATTCTTATAAAGTAATAGAATCAAAAACAACAAATATTTTCATAAGTGATGTGTAAACAAACAGTCAACAACAATAAGCGTAAGCAAACAATCCCTCTTTCTCAATCTAAACAGTGTGACCAAAGGCCAAAAGATATCCTATAAATGGAATGCTAATTGTTCACTTGAAACTCCAGTAGTAACGTTTTTTATTTGATTCTTTTAATAATAATGTGAAACTTTTCTGTGAAACAAAAATGAATACATCTGGTTTATGTTTTTTTCTTGCATTTTCTATTGGATATCAATACCACGTTATATATAATTGGAAAGGGAAAAAACTGCTCCATCTAAAATTATTAAAAACAAAAATTTTGATATTTTTCAATTTTTTTGTCTGGTCCCCTTAAGTCAAATACACTATGAGGCGTAAATAATGACCAAAATTAAAATTCTCTAGCTATGTAAACTTTATTTAATTACTCTGTGTCATTATGAACTCAAAATTAATTGCAAAATTATGCCACTTATCCTATCTTGAGCTATCTCTATCCAGTCTCCCTCATTATACCCTATCCCTATCTTGAGCTAGTTCTATCCAGTCAACCTCATTACACCCTATCCCTATCTTGAGCTAGTTCTATTCAGTCCACCTCATTACACCCTATCCCTATCTTGAGCTAGTTCTATTCAGTCCACCTCATTACACCTTATCCCTAACTTGAGCTAGTTCTATCGAGTCCACCTCATTACACCCTATCCCTATCTTGAGATAGTTCTATCCAGTACACCTCATTATTACACCCTTACCTAATCTTGAGACAGTTCTATCCAGTACACCTCATTACATCCTACAGCTATCTTGAGCCAGTTATATCCAGTCCACTTCATTACAACCTACAGCTATCTTGAGCCAGATATATCCAGTCCACCTCATTACACCCTATACCTATCTTGAGCTAGTTATATCCAGTCCACCTCATTATAACCTACAGCTATTTTGAGCCAGTTCTATCCAGTCCACCTCATTACACCCTATCTACCCAAGTCCATTCTAATGTTATCCTCCATTTGCACAATAGGTCTTTCCAATGGTCTGTTCCCATTGGGCCTCCGAGTGAATACTCTGAACATGGTTCTAGATTCTCCCGTTCGCACTGCATGTCCTGCTCACCTCAATCTAAGATACTTGATTATCCTAACAATATCTTGTGATGAGTACAGGGTATGTAACTTCTCCAATTCCAACTAACACGATCCCTTTTTGAACCAAGTATCTTTCTAAGAATCTTGTTTTAGAACGACCTAAATTTTATTTTCGTCATGTAAGGTAAGAGGCTACGTTTCTCACCCTTGGAAACAACCAGTAAAATTATTGTTTTAACTATTGTGTGTTTCTTGATGGAGTTTAATTTTACGGGGAAAGCTCATAACGCCCAAGTCCAACCCTCCAAGTTTGTTATGACCGGTAGCCAGTTCGTAGAGTATGGGAGTACACGCACATATTTAAATAATACGAGAGATGTTTACTTTTCTATAACTAAATAATTTAATAACATGGAATATAAAATATACAATTTACAAGAGTTGATAGTCGGTACATGTTAACCGTCTATGGGTCAACTACCATAACTCTAGTATATTCTTGGCCCATGTAGGGGTCTTAAATTTAACAACATCCTCTGCTGAAATACCGGACACAACTGTCCTGATAGTCAGTCATCAGTCAGTTTGTCCCTGGATGAACTCCGGGTCATGAACCGGCCGTTATGAAATCCATCAAACGGTTTCGACTGCAATGCTAGGCTCAGACAGACAGGTCCATACACACAAGAACAGACAAAATTTTAGTCAGAACACACTTTTTTTTAATTCAATGGCACATAAATGGTCAATATCTATCGTAATCTTGTGGTAAAAAAGTCTTGATTTCAATTGTTTCTATTCTTGAGAATGTGAAATTAAAATAAATTTTCATATATTTTACTCATATTTATAACAATATTTGAGTTATATATCTGTGAATAGTGTAGAATACCCAATTAAAAAGAAAAAAAAAGATGGAAGGAAGAATACTTTACAGTTCATCCTTTGCAAAATATGTAATGGTTAGTGTTCATACCCAAGTATATGAAAGCCTGGTTTGAATCCAGGTAGGAGACGATAAAAATGTTTTATGTTTATAGTGTTATTACTGCTATTTAAATAGTAGATATCTTGACGCAATCTGGGTTCTATAGTTTGGCGTATTGTATCGTGTTGATTCATTATATATCTCGTATAATTCTGTAATTCGTGTGTTTAGAAAGTACACGTAATAAAATACATTGAGCTATGTGTTCTCAATCCATTTACATTAATCGAAATCATGAGAACAGATCACGTACCATTTACTTTCAAAACAAGAGCACTTTTACGAATTGAAATGTTTGTTACCCTTGTTACCAGCTGTTTCTAAAAGTATCAATAACAAAGGGTTGTGGGGAGGTGGGAGGAAAGGCAAGAAAGGCTTTGAAGTGATTGCGGAACGGGTCAACCCTTCCAGCGACCCCTGCTGCTTCTGCAACATTTCCAATCTTTCTCTTGCACTCTCGAACACATGCATTATTCAGGAGTCAGGTCCCTCCCCCCCTTTCCTGCAAGGAGGAGGGAGGGTCGAGGGTGAAATAGAGGGGGATTATCTCAAGAGACCCTGAAGGAATATCTGATACCAACACCCTCGCACGGGAGAGGTACAAGAAACAAACATTTGGTGAGGAAGTTCGGTACGTGAGAACTTTCAAAACGACTGGTATTTCATACTATTTCTAATTGGATATTAGATAGTAATTTTAAAATTTTGGAATTTTATCATTGTATCGGTTGCGGCTGCTAATATTCTCCATCCACAGTCCACATTGCACAAAACAAATCCTTTAAATAATATACCTCTATTATGTAAGTGTTGTATTTCTACGGTCTCCTTTAGATAAAGTAAAGTTTTTGTGAAAATGTTTGACCTTGAGGTTATGTACCCTAAAATATAAAAAAAAAGAAAAAAAATGAGTTTTGTTAATTCTGTCTGCCTTAATGTATATCTCTGTTCCTCAGTAAATCTGTATGTATCCAAGACTGGAGTCGAAAGGAATTTAAGGATTTCTTTCAAACATTACATTCAATTTTAGATGTTACATTATTAAACCTCAACTTTTTTTTATTCAATCCCTAAAATTTTGGGTAGTTTACTCATGAATGATTTCTAAAAATTTGAAATTTTTTTGAAATATGGCTTTAACGATTGTGTTCCAAATGGATATTTGGGGGAGTGTTTTACACGTGCATGAATAGCACTCAACCCAAAGGTTGGTTGTATCCTCAAAAGTTCCACCGTCAGCTGTAAAGTCTAGGCAACACTGAAGAGGTGTACTAGGTAAATGAGGAGTGAGTGAGGTAGTCTCCCGTTTCTTTCTCACTGAGCCAGAAGGTACTATTTACACACCGGTCTACCTAGTCCACCGGCTGACCCTACAAGCGACACCTTCACTCCATTCATCACAGACTGGGTGTATATTGACTGTTATTAGTAGTATAATTCATACTTCTGTCACGTTCGTGTTTTGTCAGAGCCATAAGTGAGACTGAGACAGACCAACGAACGTGACAACTTGTTCTATTCTAACCCATATCAGAGTATATAGTGCATTGTACTGACCAGAGATAATATTAATTTATGTTCATTATAAAAATACCATTTTAGGGTAGTTTTCTGATTACCAGTTTTTGAAAATGTTGTCTTTTCCATAAATGTCTATAGCAATTTTGTTCAAAATTTATCCGTTAAGAGTGTTTCATTTTATTATTAAATAATGTGTTTATTTCCACGGAAAATTTATTAGTGGATAATTTATTGATTAAAGATTAAAAAAAAGTCTTCTAATTACAATAGACTTCTCAAGAACGTTTGTAAGATTGTGTTGTACCATTTATTTTAAATGTTAACTTTATTAAAAATAAAAAAAATTAAGTTAACTTACTGAACAACTTTTTAATTAATTATATGAGTTACTAACACTATTCCATGATAAAAGGATCAAAAATTAAAATTAAACCATGGTAAATTTATTTCAGTTTAAAGTAAATGTTAACTTTAGTAAAAATCAATAATTTAAGTTCAATTACTGAAAACTTTTTAATTAATTTATATAAGTCCATGATAAAAAGGACCAAAAATTAAAATTGAGCCATGGAAATTTTATTCCAATTTAAAGTACCTACATGGTAAATTTTTTTCGGCAAGTACGTAATAAACAGGAAAATTAAAACGTCCCTGAAAAACTATCGAATCACTGAGGTTTCCACCTGGTTTAGAACGAGTGACTCTTAATATATTTGGAAAACCGAGTAACTAATGTGTTCAAATTATTTCCAAGGAGATGAGTTAAAATGACGATGGTTAGAACTAAGATATTTAATAATCATCACTGCTGCAAGATTAATTGGGACGTATATCCTGCTAATGACTTTAGGTCGCTTGCGATCTACCATGTTCCCAGTTGATGTTAATTGCATTTCTGTAATTAAAGAGACTCAACCTATGTTCCTATAGTTAGTCAAGCTGTCGGTTGGAGGCGCCACTCTCTCCCCACTCTCAGACTCACGATTTGTTTGACACGAGACGAGGTAGCTGTTGACTTATGGTATTGAGGATTTCATCTCCGTTCAATTAGACGTTTAATTATGTTTATTATATTAGCCACTTCAGTGGCCGTATGGCACAGGGTGGCCCATGGAAAAGTAGCCCACCTCCTATATCCAGCAGGCGCCTCACTCTGAATTGGAGGAGGTCAATACCCTTACACCCATATTGTGACATGAAGAATGAGCAAGTGAACTGCTTGTCTAAAGTATAAGACGGGGTGGAAGGGGATTGACCTCCTTCAATTAAGAGTGAGGCGCCTGCTAGATATAAAAGGCGGGATACTTTTCTGTGGGCCACCCTGTATAATGCACTACTCTTGCAGTGGACTATACTGCCGATGACCGGGAGATCGAGGTTTAAAGCCAGGTTGGGTGTACTCAGGGTGGTTTTTCAAAATTGTTTTTCACTCTCCCTCCACGCAAATGTGGGTACACTTTCTATAAACACAGTCTTACTCATCTCTAAAGCCTTTAGTGTAATTAATACATAGAAGTACTGCCCGAATGGTAGTAAGACGTGGCTCTAGATTTTTTTAAATTTAACTGTCGTAAACCTTTTAAAATTAGTTGAAACAATTTTTGTTAAAATAAAATACCACTCCATGAGTCAACCTGAAATCAGGCCGTACTGACCGATTGGCTTGCACTGTGAATCCTTAGGCAGTTGATCTCAGTTTTCTAGAATGGATCTACTATTTTTTAATTCAAGTAGCTCTTCGTTTGTCCTCACGAGGCTAAGTTGACCCCATTACGGACCCACTGCTTCACAGATATTACTAAATTAATTTGGTTGAAAATTAATACTCACTTTTTGTATATTTCAGAATTAGGTAAGGATGTAAGGGGATGTGAGTCTAGTTAATTATTTGTGCAACTTTTTTTCCAAATAAAAATATGTTTAGGCCCCAAATCAAATAAAATACTGTCCAGGAAGACACAGCACAGTTAGTTAAATTTGCTCCATATGGTAAAACCAATAGATCTGGATATATTTCATTAGCAGAGTGGGATTTGGGGAGAAATATTTTAAATATATATTTGTTTTGGACCATGTTGAAGTCCCTTATGAGGATATGTAAAGTATTTAACAAATAAACGGTTCGGTGCACCACACAGACTTTTTATCTCTACTATCTTAAAATAGAAACATTTATTAAAAACTCAAAAGATTTGTGAAACGAAATAGTGTACAGAATATACTGTTTCAGCAATACTCCACCAAAGAGAATAAAATAATACACACTGTTATAGAAACATTGACAAAAGAGTAATATCTTTGTCCCCCCAAAGAGCATAACAATCAACTTTACACTTCAAAGATCTTAATAAAACAAAATTCATATTTGCTTATAGCTTAGAAATTATTAATTTTATAAAAATATATTTAAATTAAAGATTTTTATTTTTAATAATACAACATTACAATGATAAATTATTTCGTATCTCAAAAAGTTGTGGGGATTATAATCAAATTTGGAAATTTCCACTCAAAGTCATTTTATAGGAAAATGAGAGCAGACTTTTGTAGTAATACTATCATGGTGGAGGGGAGAGGGGAGTTGAACCCTCAAGTCTCCTCCCCCCCCCCCCATAGTTTTGCCACTGTGCAACCATACACGAGTATTCTGGTTCTTATGATATACAATATTGCTGAGGAAATAAGAATTATTTATCATGTCTTATTTTATTAAATTTCTCAAATATATAAATAACATTTCCCTTCGTCTTATCATATGTTTGAATAGTTAAGGAAAATGATTGTTCATGGGACACTGGAGCAAGAAGGCTATGTATATTTATATATTTATTTATTTCGTGCGTTTGGGCTACATCATTCGTAGCCCAGGTTGTGGAAATTGATTAGCCATTATTAACGTACCATTGCCCGGGGGGGAGGGGGACGCTCGAATGTTCTAATCATACATCCTTTACGTGAAGACTTTGCATATCCTGATGAGATATGATGAGATTAAATGATAGTGATAGTGATTATGAGGGTGTGGAACCAGTATAAACACTCAAACCGAATTAACCAAGCTCTGGTGATTGTTGGGATAGTTCCCCTCTAGGGAAAATACCCAAGAATCGAACCTGGATCTCCTAGGCTCGTAACCACCACACCATGAGGCCACTTACTGGATCAAGTGAACATCCTCCATCTTGGGGTCCGGTTGAAGTCCACTTGTTTTCTTGGATTACAAAGTCGTCTTAACCCACGTGGGGAAACCACATACTCTCTTCTTGTCCCCCTCTCCAAGAGGTCACCTCTAAACTTGTTGTAACGATCAATTAATCCAGCGTATCAGATTATTAGACAGATTTCTCATTAGTCACGACAACATCCCAGGAGGTTCACGAGTCAGCCATTAGTCAAGTGAAGGAGGCTTCAAGTTGAACGAAAAACTCAAACGGAAACATTCGTGACGAAAAGACAAAGCTTCAGCCCTCTTATGAGCCCGTCTCGCCCCGGCCAATTTTCATAGGAAGAACCTTTTCTGACGGATCAAAAATCTACTAGATATATTTTCACATATTCATACGTCATATCATGTGATCTGGAGCTGTCACTTTTGACGGATATGATCAAATACCTCTGAAATAACATGGATTAAATCGTCAAACTATCAATTTTGGCGGTAAAGTTATATTTGTATTTTATAAAATGCCCTTACTATGAAAATTGGACTATAGGTATTTAGTTATAACACTCTAATCAGGCGTTACATTGTGGATTGGTTTTCTTTATCTTACTTTAGAAAAAAGTGAAACTGAAACCAGTTAAACCATTTTACTATATTAAAAAAATTTGAAAAATAATTGTTTTTTAAATTAAAAAAACATCAAATTATATAATACATTTATTAAGATTACTAGTTACATTATGTAGCTGATAGAACAACAGTTTCCTCAAATTTTGCTTTACCATCGAAACTAGTCGTCGACGTGTTTGGACGGAAATTTAATCAAACTAAGAAATAAGGAGAAGGGCGTAGCAACAGATAGGGAGTATTAATTTATAAATTCTCTAAATTTATTACATCATCTTCCTACATAAGTAGTGCACATAATTTATTAACCTCAAATATTTATTCCTTGTTAATCTTTTTCCCATTCAAGTACATATGATACGTTAAATAATGTAATATAAGTTTTTATTGCACATAATAGATTTATTTTGTGATCTCACCGATTTTATTGAAATTTTATAAAAAAAGTTAAAAAATTAATTTAAATGGTTAATCCTTTTATAATAATTTTTATTTAACTTTAACCCGTCTACATTTTGCAATTTTATAACTGTTATTAAATTTTTAATATCTCATTAGTTTTATCACACTATCTATTTATATTCATATTTATCTATTTTGTTTCTTGTTTTTGTTATACATCATATTATGTTTTTATACTAATCTATATATAACTTTGACTACTTAAGGCGTAGCATTTAAAAACAAGTTGACTAACTATTATATTCTAAATCCTATCTTTCTTAGTTTTCAAAATTTTTAATACCTCCTACCAACAATTATGAACATAATATAAAGAAAATATTTTTTTGTTCTATTTAGATGAATATACGTGAAACTTTTATACTGTTTAATGAAAGTTTTAAAAATAAAATATAATTTCCTCTTTTCTTAAAAATGTATCGTTATTTTACGCAACTATATAGTTTTACTATTAAAGTTTTAGAAAAGCTAATCATACTTTAATATATTTTTGGAAAGTTTACAATAATTTGTATCAATCTGTATAACATAAACTCCAACGTAACTTTTATTGTGAAACATTTTTAATCTGAAATTATTCCTGTAATCCTCAGCTGCAACAATGTGACAAAGAGAGGAACTACTAAAAGCTTGACACTAAAATCGTTAAAATCTCCAAATTGAATAGTTCCATTCACTACTGTTTTATATCTCAAGACATTAGAAGAGGAAAGTTTCACTCAAGTCTAGTTGCTGTTAGATCAATTTACGCTAATTATTTTACATGGATTGTCAGAGGATATAATACATCCATTCTACCTCTAGAAGTTATCAGTGAACGGATAACCTCAACCTGTTTGTTACAGCTACCTGTTATCATCATAATTATCATCATAGCCATCATCATCACTGGACGTTTCCTTCTCTGTGGGTAGTCTGACACATCCTCTTTCAATCCTGTCGATCTCTCCAAACTTATCTCTCTGCCACCTGTCTCCAGTCCAGTTTTTGTTCTCCATGTCCTCCTTCGCTTGCTCCATCCATCTCATTCGTGGTCTTTTAATAGGTCTTTTACCCTTCTTATTTCTCTGTAGAGATTTATTGGGCATTCTGTTCTTCTCAATTCTTATCACATATCCTAGCCACTGCAATTATTTCCTTTTCACTGCCTCTTCTAATGGTAGTCTTTAAGCTATCCCTATTATTTTTGTTCTTTATCCTATCTCTCCTTGTAATATTTTCAATACTTCTCAGAAATCTCATCTCTGCAGCCTGCAAATTATTTAAATTTCTCCTAGTCCATGTCCAGATTTCAGAGCCATACGCCAATATTGGTTGACAATATGCTTTATTTAAGGGTGTTACATGGGGGCAGCACTGAAAGCGTTGCAGCTGTTTCGAAATTCTGGATTATTTACGAAGTGGTTTGATATTTCTTAAAACAATTTTCAACAAAATTTAGGCTTGAGTTTTGACCAGTTAAGGAGCTTAAACTTTAAATTTGAAGTTTAAAAAAGTGTCTGATAATTTATATAAAATCTTAAAAAAACAATCCCGCATTTGCTTCAAATGTTCTGTTATGACCCTATCAAAAACATTACTTTATTTGATAGAAGAAGGATAGTTCTAGGTCCCTATCATGTTACTTAAATCTCAGAAGTACAAATATTGGTGTAGAACGTAGTCGATTTAAAAAATATTTAAACTTTATAGCTGGATAGGGACCTGTTGATAGCTTTCACCTACAGTTGGGTAAAAACCATATTTAAAACTATAAAACCACTTCTTCAAAAATGCGGGATTTACAAACGCATAAAACGCCCTCCCCATGCAACAGCCTTAACAAAATGTTGCCCTCTTTTCCTATGTTCCATTGTCAAATTATATCCTTAACCATGTGAGAGAATTGTCCACTCTTCAATATCCTTTGTCATGTTTCCTCCTGAATCTTACCATTTTTGCTAATCTTACTTCCTAGATAAGACATATGCCACCTTTTCAAGATCCTTTCCATTAATGTTCACTTCCTGTTGAGTCTGAGTTTCTAGCCTCCTTCATTGTCTTGCTCTGTCCTATATAAATATTTTAGAATGTGACTCTCTACACATCTGTGTTAAAATAGCAGATTTATTCTATCTCATGACGTTTACTAGATAAATGGCCCTTGCGTATTGTACGATGCAATCCAGTATACATACAGGAGTGTTAAAAGTATCGTTCGGTATGTCAACACTATCTCACGTCATTAGTAGAAGGCAAACATATCGCTCTACCTGTTATATTCACGACCCCTGTATGATATACAATGCAATTACATACACAGAAAGGAAAGGCAAAAAGTATATCCATTATACCTCACGGCGTTTATGGAAGAGAACGATCAGAGCTCCACTCGTGTAAATTCATAACTCCTGTATGTTATACAATGCAATTACATACACAGAAAGGAAAGGCAAAAAGTATATCCATTATACCTCACGGCGTTTATGGAAGAGACCGATCACAGCTCTTTTCGTGTAAATTCCCAACCCCTGTATATTGTACGATGCAATTTAGCATACAGAAGTGTCAAGAGTATAGTCTATTCATTCTATCTCACGGCGTTGGTAGAGGACGATAATTTATCCACAAGTTATACTCGTATCTATCGCCTTTGTAAGTATATTGTACGATACAATTTAGCATACACAAGTGTCAAGAATATAGTCTATTCATTATATCTCACGGCGTTTGTAGAGGACGACAATTTATCCACAAGTTATACTCGTATCTATCGCCTTTGTAAGTATACTGTACGATGCAATTTAAACCCTATGCACGACTTATTTGGTGCTGACTGACAGTTCACAGCTGACAGCTGACGGTTTTGAAACGTTACCAGACCAAATTATTAATCCCTACGTTGAACCATATGATCTACAAAAAACATGTGTTTAACAGCTGTAACTTCTGACAGTCAAAATTTAGGTATATACCTAAATGTTGAGTGTCAGAAGTCAGCTGTGAGCTGTCAGTCAGCACCAAATAAGTCGTGGAGCTACTGTAGCATACACAAGTGTCAAGAATATAGTCTATTCATTATATCTCATGGCGTTTGTAGTGGACTACAATTTATCCACAAGTTATACTCGTATCTATCGCCTTTGTAAGTATATTGTAAAATACAATTTAGCATACACAAGTGTCAAGAATATAGTATATTCATTATATCTCACGGCGTTTGTAGAGGACGACAATTTATCCACAAGTTATACTCGTATCTATCGCCTTTGTAAGTATATTGTACGATGCAATTCAACACAGAGAAGTGTTAAAAGTATTACATAACAAGTCAGTTGACAAAGTAAGAAAATTAATGCTGTCCGATTTAAATTGGGAGGAACTCTTTTGACAGTTATAAAAGCTACTAAATCAATTTTAATATTTTCATGCGTCAAGTCATGTAATCTACAAGTGTCACTTTTGAAAGATAAAATCAATCCTTGTGAAAAAATAACAAGTTATCAATGTAGACATGAAAATAAATATGATTATAATTTTAAAAGTTATATCCTACCAAAATTGTACTGTACTAATACTACATGATGATTCGAAATTCTCGATAAAAAGGGATTTTTTTTAAAGGAGACATTCTGAAATTCTTTTATCTAGATAATAATGTATAAAGATCATCCTCCGAAGAGCTGTCGTAAAGTTGTAGATGAACTAAAAACAAAGACACACTCCAAGAAGACACAGCACACGCAACACTGTTGCCAAACTTAATGAGATGCTTCGAAAAACTGGAAGTGCTACTGACCAAGTGAGAAGTGGTCGTCCACGATCTTTCACCAATGAAGGCACATCGACCAAGGTGCTGATAGCGTCTGAAGAAAGCTTGTCAGGCAAGAGAGTTTCGTCCACATCATGAAAGAGCACATATAGAGTAAAGAGATAATTTTTCCTATATATGGATACTTTTAAATAATCTTGTAACTACATGGTCCTTGTAGAGAGATAGAAACAGGCCATTACACACCCATGTTCAAAGCAACGCGCTGGGATTAAGACTGCTAAGGCGTTATACCTTGATTACTCCGGAGACTTAAGTTATTTATAAACCTGCTCAGATCAACCTTTATTAGTCCAGACGTCATAAGAAAACAATCCTTAGTCTCATTTTGAATGTGGTCTCAAGGTAATCAGGATTGTTGTGATACATTTTTTTGGTGCAAACAAAAAAAAATCTCAAAGTTTCCAAAAGATTATATTCATTACAAGTTAATTAACTTTTTGTATTTGGTGTTTAGTAATTAGGATGCTTGATCACAATCGTAGGACACACTTATTGTATTTAAACTGGTACTTAAACGTTAATGCTTTCTATATACAGCGGCCCTCCACCGGCCCTCATTGATCCAAATTCCCAGTCTATCATGACTGAAATTTCTCATTAATAAATTCTTATAAGAAATTTTTATGCGATGAAGAAGTTTCTATTTAAGTCCATCCTGTGCAAATTCTCGAAATATTATAGTACGTTGACGGTTGCTCCAATATGGACCTCAAAGACATAAACGATTGGTTGTAAACAGAAAATGATTACAGGTGAGGAGATATCGCTGCTTGTTAGTCTAGAAATAATGTCGATAATGATTGTGAGTCCGATAACGAGGCAGGTATACAACCGGAAGAGCTGATAAGTCATGCGGAAGCTACGACTCGCGTTGACAAAGTGATGGCTTATTCGGAACACCAGCCGGTTTTATGGCGGTGAAACTTCTGTGAGACAGCGTTGCTCGTAAAGGCCATTCATAATTGGCACAACAAAAACTTACTCATTATTACATGAATGAGTACGTAGTGGATGTAACATGTTTCAAGTGTTTTATAGTTTATTATTATTAGCATCACGTCTTACTACCCGTTCGGGTTGTACGCACTTACGCTAATGTGTGATGGTGGGGTGATTGTGAGATGAAATGGAGGACCTACAGTTTAACGTGGGATCCGAACCACGGTGGAGGCCTGGCATTCCTCACATTCACAAGTTGTGATTAATACACGTCTTGTCAGAGGTGAAGGAAGGGTGTGGCAATCGGATAAATCTGTGTCGGGACCGAGGATTGAACTTTGGACCCCCAGCATAGAAGTCTGACACTTTACCCCTATACCACCAGGTCACCCCGTTTTATAGTTAATTGTTTCTATGAGAATAAATTGTGAGTTGTAATATATATTGCTTTAATGCATTTTACTACAACTTCTGGACTATCCGGATCACCGTTAATCCGGATGACACCCGTTCTCAGTTAGGTCGGATAAACGAGTTACTACTGTACTAAAATGTGTATTACTTGTGTGAGAATCTGGAGGAATGAAGGGAGGAGGGGGTTGGTATTGACAAAACTAAGATTCAAACTTTTGCTCTAAGTAGAGTCAGAGGGTAATGCAGGGTGGGATGGAAACAATTAGACGATCTATGCTGAAGGAAGTGATGGACAACGTGCTGAGGTTTGACTGACGCCCAGTAGCGGTCACCTAAGTTACATCATCTTCATACAGTGTCGTATGTAGTTTGCTTTTATTTAGCTAGTGAATATTTACTTTTCAATTAAAATGTTAATTTTTAAGTTACTAATCTTCTAATAGTTTCGGCCCCACCCTGTCTAAATAGGGGTTTTAGAAAGAAGGGAGATAGGGCATGTTATTATTTTAAAGTACTAACCATTATTTAAAACTCATAAAAATCAACACCTTTGTATATGGAAACTAATGGAAATATTTCAATCATCTTACTAGTACAACTTATTATTAATTGTCTCCTCTGTTGGGTGTTAGGCAGATTAACTGAGAGGGATATATCTATTCCCCCACAATCCCTCCCCGATTCCCCCAGTATATATGTCTCTGGATGTGTTAACTTAATATAAGTAGGCTGATATGCCATGTGACAATATTATTTAGAAAGCACCCTCTAAATCAAACCTTTATAAAATTCATTTTTCCCAACCCATTTAACATGCTTAGTAAGAACAGTGAAATACTTTTAAAACCACGATAACAACGTACTGAAATATTAATGTGATGGCAATATTCAAAGTAGAAAATGCAACTGTGAACTATATTTCAAGTAAAGTAAGTCATTATTTTCTGTTGACTTATCCCAGATGACTCATATTTTATCCAATAAAAGCCATTAAGTTAAAGCGTTTCTCCACCCAGTGAAATGATTAGTTTCCGTTTCTACCATCATTTACACTAGAAAGTAAAAAATCTTTCTTGAAATACTTAAAAATATTTATCTAATTTTTACAGACACTTTTTCGCAAGTATACTCGGGTTACATTGTAAGGTAGCAGTCTAATCTGGACGGAATGCATTATTAACCCATCTTATATTTTATTCCATATAAAATGATGCGAATTAAGCATGTTACCTTAACGATCAGACAAAGTATACAGAATCAAATCCTGGATTACCATTTTTAGTTGCACTCAAATCAATTGAGCCTCCCATGATTTATAGCGTCATAAAATTAAGAAACATAGCTAATTTGAGAGAACTAATATATTATAAGATTATGACAGAATAAATAATAAAAACCCGCCTCGTTGGCTTCATGGTCTAACGCGCTACTCTCGTGTTGGACTGGACTGTTGAAAACGGGGGGATCGGGGCTGGACCCTGGTCGGGTACACTGAGTGTGGTTTTCCTAAATGGTTTTCCACTCTCTCTTCACGTGAATGTGGGTGCACTTCCTCTTAATTAAAAATTCATAATCCTTAACATATTAGCGTAATTAGTACATAGGCGTGTAACCCAAACGGGTGATATGACGCAGTGCTAGAATAATAGTAGTAATAACAATATTAAAATAAAAACCAGTGAACCCATGATCTAAATGCAAAGATAATTTAGACTGATTTGACAGTAAAGGGAGGTTTTGGTTCAAATCTCAGATGGGTGTACCAAAAGTGTTTATTACTAAACCGTTTCCCACTCTGTCTCCATGCAAATATGGGTATATTTCCTCTTAATTCTTCCTTCTTCATCCCCAGAACATTAATTTAACTAAACTCATACATCCCGAATGCTAATAAGATACGAAGTAAAACAAAAATAAAATAATTACTAATTTTTCTCTCTCTTTGCAGTGAAAGCTATTAAAAAATAATCACCTTTGAAATCGAGGAAAGCAATTATGTGTCTCATTTTGATTTATTTTACATTAGGTTGATCCAGAGTTTAATTATATTTTAGAATAGGTTTCAAACATGTTTAGTGAGTATAAACATTTCAATAAACTTTTGATATCATAGCTATTGTACACATACAATTTACAATTACAAATTATTCCATAGAAATATATACCTACAACTTTGTTGCTAACGAGAAAACCATAGCTTTTTAATAATTTTTACCCAATTAAAAGTGCAAGAACAAGTTTTATTATTCCTCAAGGCATACTGTAATCAAAGAAAGACAGTAGATAAAATATATTTCCGTTTATATTTCTGTTTATCCAGACAAATTCTAGAGTAAGTTAAATTAATATTTTATAGATCATTGTACTAACCAACTATACAGGTTAAGAAATATAGCTTTTGTTACTTCTTTTTTTAATTAGTAAATTTAAATAAAATATACTGGACTATTAAATTAAAAAGTATTAACGTCTATGTGAACTTTCATATTTTGAAAATAAACTAATACACATAAATACATCAAATATAATAATTTTTTACACCCAAACCTATATCAAATAAAATTTACCTTGTTTTATATTTTAATAAAAACAAAATAAAGTACATATATAAACTAATTTTTTAGCGGGATGAATAACACAATTGAAAAAATATCAATCACCAGGTAAATATTTTTAACAAATTTGTAGGGAGGATTTATAAAGTATTTGGGTATACTAATTGGACAGCTATAAAAAGTTACTAAATGACATTTTAAGCTAGGTTTTAGGGCTTTGTATATGTAGTGTACAGTATATTTGAAAAGCTGTATCAAAATTATTTGTATACATATTTTTTTAATTCGTGTATTTTCGTGAAAGAGAGGGAAAATATTAATTTTATTCAGAAAAATAGAATAGTTATCACTTTTGGTCTGCTACGAGAATTGAGTAGCTTCTGATAAGAGATTGATGTAGATTTTTAAATAACTAATTCCACAAATTGTTTAAAGTTATATAAATAAATAATTAAAATAATTAATAATTGTATTTCCAATTTGAGTAAAATATTAGCATTTAGTGGATATGTCTAAAACTTTAACAATATGATTCTTACAGCAATATTTTATAATACATCTTGATTTAATTCAAATTTGTATGATTACTTCTTTAATGACCAATAATTGTTTTAAGGAGACTGATATTTTGCATTAATTGTGTGCCAACTTTCACAGAAAACATATTGGAACCGTTAAAATTTTCTAACTCGAGATGGTAGTGAATCTTTAAATTTTATTATTTAATTTCTTAAAATAGTTTTCCTACCTGTCAGAACCTGGAGATAGGGCCAAAACTATTTTTTAGTATTCGGTTCAACATTTATGTTTAAATGTTTTATTATGTCGTGGTGAAATCGTTCAAAAATGTCTCTAACAATTTAAAATCGTATTTAACATGATAATGCACGCATACTTGTTTTATAGAGAAAAAATCATCTAAGGGTAATTTACTGAATAAACATTTTTTAAATTTGAAAATGTTCGAAACAAACTCTAAAGATTTGATTAAAAATGGGTATTTGGGGAGATAAATAGCTTTTTACATTTATTTTGATAAAACAAAACATTTAAGTATAGCTTTTTAATGATGTTTTTGTAATTTAATTTTTTTTAAATATGTTTCAAACAATGACGTCCAAAATTTATATCTGAAGTTAACCTGTTTGTTTTTCTGAGTAAAATGTTTAAGGTAACCTAATTTAAGGGGACCACCTTTGTAAGCGAGAAATTTCCGCGTGAACGTTTAATCCTAGCGCAATATTTAATTATACAACGCATTATTTCAAAATAGGTTCCCGCCAAAATAAAGTCTAGAGATGCCAACAGGGCTCTTTTTCTTTAACAACCCTATATTTTGAATTATATTAAGGCGATTGACCCTTTTCATTTGGCGTGGAAATACAGAGCCGTGGGAACAAATTGTTATCTTCAATTCTTTTATTGTTTTGCAATTTTATTTTCGGAAACGGTTTGTTCAAGAATATGTTGATTAAGTTATAATTTTTATATACACACACCTCCTCTATAATTGTAACAGTGATCAAATATAGATAAAATTGACATTTTTCAATAGAAAACTGCCGGATTCATAACAAAAAACAAGAAAATGTAACAATTACTAAACAGTGATACATTATCTTAGAAGGGGTGTTGAAAATATTAACATAAAAATTTCACTCGTTCTCAAGAAAACTGATATTTCCAAACGTAATAATTTTTCCGCAAGACCTGTCCGGTAGCTAGAGCCATCTACAGTTTCCGTGATTCATCTGTTCTTGTTGGCGCGGAAGGATACTTTGGTCGGTTGTAAAGCCACGCCACGCCTTTCACCCTCCCACCCACAATCCCACAAAATAGATCTTAGACTAGCACTCGACAGGAAGTAAAAATGTTACATTAGCTCATTCCCAACGACATTTTAAGGTATATTTTCGGTACCATGAGACTAGGTTAAGTGAAAAAGAGCTCTATATTTAGCCTTACTCCAATAAATTAAGTATATTTGTTATAATAAGTTCACAACAGAAAAGGTTAAGATATTTGAAAACTAGTAGAGAGTTTAACTCTTTACCTTGAGATAAAAAAAAGTTTCGTAGCTTTCTTTACTCTCTTATTAAAATGACAAAAAGTGGTTGTAGGCAAAGGGAGGAAGGGAGTATAAGCTTAGACAGAATAGAGAAGTAATTCCAGAAAAGACACATACCATTGTGTTTTAATCCGTGTGTCGTGACAGCGATTGTTACCTTCTCTCTGACGAAGGCGGCCGTCTTAGTGATAAATAATTTCTGAAAGCTGTGTTGTTTAAAATTATAATATGATAATGTACTTAAGAATGAGTCGTACAATTTTTTTTTTCTGTAGCTCACCAAGAGTTTGAAACCTTAACTAGTATCGTCATCGATTGGTTTATTTCCCCAGAGATTGTGGCTTAGAAATATCGTCGGGGAAATGGGAGGGGGACCAGACTGTTGGATATAGGAGATGGGGGAAGGAAGTAACTAGGTTTGAAACCCGCCTAGCGGAATACATCGCAGTCCAAAGAAGGAGGGGTGGCAATTAATAACCAGGAAAGCGGCGCGTGCTACTGAATATATTACCGTAGCAAGCTCAGTAAGGAATGAGTGATGCAGCCATGAACCAGGAAACATTGCATCTCGAATATAAAGAGACTAGAAATGACGATAGAGGTACTTGAATAATTCCCTCATCATTGATTGCTTTGGCAAGATGTGGCTGGCGATTTTTCAACTTTACAGGGGAAATAAAATTATTCTTATATTTCAATACAAATTTACTGAGTATTTATCTCTTATCTGTATTTTATATGGTATTTTCTAATTTTATGTCATCCAAAAAAATGTCAAGCTCATTTAGTCAGGTTTCGGAATCCCGGTCGGGTGAATAGAAGGGGCATTTTCCAAATTAACTTTCACTCTTCATCGGATAAAATGTGGTTACACCATTTCTAAGTTTACTTTAGTTATTCCTACCCCCTTTAGCGTTATTAAGCTGAACATAGCCCTATAAAAAGAGGAACGTAGTGACAGAAAATGGAAGAGAAGGAGTGGTGACAAGGCAAAGTAAAGTGGAGAAGGGTGTGAGGACAGAGAAAAGAGGAAGAGTGTTGGCAGGACAAAGGAAAGTGGAGGGCTGGACAGGGGTGAGTGGAAGGATGGTGGCAGAATGGAGTAAAGTGGAGTAGTGGGGGCAGGACAGAAAAATGGGGGTTTGGTGGCAGGATAGAGGAACGTTGAGTAGTGGTAGCAGGACAGAGGAACGTTGAGTAGTGGTGGCAGGACAGAGGAACGTTGAGTAGTGGTGGCAGGACAGAAAAATGGGGGTTTGGTGGCAGGACAGAGGAACGTGAAGGAGGGATGGCAGGAAAGAGGAAAGTGGAGGAGTAGTGGCAGGGCAGAGAAAATTGGAGGGTTAGTGGCAGCAAAGTGGAGGGGTGGTGGCGGGACAGAGGAAAGTAGATGGTCCTGATCTATTCCTAGACCTAGCGGAATGGTGAAATATGAAAATGATAATGATGATAGCACTATTGGGAGGGTTGGTAAAAGAATCAAAGACATTGTCTACATTTCAGAAGGTTTATGAGGCAATTTAGTTTAAATATTAACATTTTAATAATAAGTGAAGTATTAAAACTTTACTAAATGTTGTTGAGATATTTAAATGACACTCAATAAAACGATATCCTAAATTTATCAGTTGATATAAACTTTGATGCGTACACCTATGTAGCTTGGGTTCAAATCCTTGCAATTTTTCTAGATTCACACAATTATTACACCACCAGAATCTTATTTGAAAAGACGTGTTGGTTTTTATACTAAGTGAATACAGCTATTAATTTTAATTGGTTTTATATTATTTTAATTCGATATATATATATATTCCATTGGTACATATTTAAAATACTAGATACTACTTTCTACTTTTACACTTTTAAATGTATTTTAAGAGAGACAGTGATTTAAAAGATAAAAAAACCTTAAATGAACATAAATATTTACAAAATCTACCCTATGACAGGAAGTTAAGATGTTCAAAACTTAACAAATTTACTTTCCATCCTACAGTTAAATTCAAATGTTTAATCAAAATTGAATGAAATCAAATCACTCATCTATTAATAATACAATAGTTTTACTCTTTAAAATGTAAATAATAAAACAAACTAAACCATCGCAACAGTCCAGATTGTTGGCGATGGGGGTGTTAAATTTCTAATATCAGCCAAGAGTGGTTTTCAAATATGATTTTACTGTTGTTTTCCAATACTCTCTACACGCTAATGCGGGTACAATACCTCTAAATTACTTAATTATCTCAATTATCTGTTCAATAAATCCTACAATGTAACATTTGGACAAAAATAAGTTAGATAGATCTCTAATATTTTAATAAAAACATAACCATACCATGTTTCAGTAGTTAAACTTAATTTTTATATTTAATTTTATTAAAAAATATTTTGAGACAAGTTTTTAATGATTTTAAATTAAGTTTAACTATAATATTCTAGTATATTAAAATTATAAATTAAAATAATACATTTATAAAAAGCTCAACATAAAATACAGTCTTTATATCAAACTATTTTGTTTAATTTTTTATAAACCTTTACTAATAGGACAAACAAGTCCAAATACGTTTGCTTGATTTTCCCCCCTATTTTCTTTCAACTAACTTTTTTTAAATGTGTTTACTGACCCCTTAGGGTACAAGATTATAATAACATTCTATTAATGTATTCACAGATCTTTAAACGCAGAAGAGTAACTTCAAAGTAAGTAAGAGCAGTAGTTCCAAGTTAATTTACATATCAAAAGTTGTTTGATCCATTTCGCGTATTCAATAGAAGCGAGAATAAATTTGGAGGAGTTTATTTTGCGGTAGTTTACTTCTCGTTAATGCCTTCTTTTCACTCAAGCTTAAATTTAAAATGACGGCCTCCCTTTATCTTTTATATCGCTCCGTCTTATTCTGAGTAAATTATACACTAGATTAACCCGAGCTATCAGGAGGTTATTAATAACGATAACATGAATAAGAAATGTGTGGGATAGGAAGAAAACATGTTAAATTTAAGCGGAAGAGTTAGATTACTTTGGATTGTTTAAAAAGTAGAACAAAACTAATAGTAAGTATAGTGGAGGGAAATTAGTAAATTCATTATTATTATTTTTATTATTTATTTGATATATTTAACGTACACTTTCTGAAACAACTGATTATATCAGCACCCACTCTTCTATATATGTAAAAGCCAAATACCACTGACTCACTGACTCACTGTATCTCAAAAACAACAAGGTCTAGGAAGCTGAAATCTCGCATGGTGTTTCATCTTATACTGTAGAGGTGCAATAAGAAAGATATTTGACAAATTTGACAACCAAGAGGTCTAAAATTGGCCTAAGGCCTAAACTCATTTATCAGTTTATTTCCAGGGTAATAACATAGAGCGCTGAAATTTCGCATGGCGGTATGTTTCATAGGTATAATGTTCACTAAGAAAGGGTTTTTAAAAAATTCAGGTTCTAAGAAGGCTAAAACTGGCTTAAGGCCAAAACAGGTTTATTCCCCCCTATCTCTACATGGTAGTTCATCTTCTATTTTCTTTTTGCACGTCGATTCTTCTTTTACTGTAGATGTGCATTATAGAACGCTTTTTGAATTATTCGACTTCCAAGTGGCTTAAAACTGGCCTCAGGTCTAAACCCATTTATTAGCTTTTCTTAGCCTGTACCGGTCAATTATGTCTTTAACAGTCGTGTGGGGTCTGTTAGAAATTTTTCCGATTTCCCTTAGCGACCGGTAAGCGTATAGTAATTTTGCTCTCCGACTCCATTGTTTCCTTGGATTTCCGTCCCATTGTAATTTTACACCAGTAAAAAAATTATAAACTTTGCACTAATCTTTATCTTCGAGTGTTTAGAAATGAACTGAGGTGTATAATAAATGTTCTGAATTGAACTGAAGTGTGAAATAAATCTATAGATTGTTTTTAGTATGTAAGGATACCAGGTCAAAGTCCAGTGTACGAATACTTTTGACTGCATGTTTTGATTCCATTTATTTATTTTATAGCATATACGAAGTTGTTACATAATTTATCTTTCTTAAATAAGGTTTTATTTTATCTAAAGCCACGTATAGATAAAAATATTTATTTGAAAACAATAAAAATCGTATACACACAAATTAGAATAGATTTTTTACTTTCTCTCTATCTTACAGGTAGAGAAAGTATGGTGATCGTCAAAAAAATCGAACTCGAGATTTTGATGA
>CABFWB010006266.1:8625-35072 GCA_902151455.1 Timema bartmani
TGTAATCAGTCAAGGTAAGACTGCTTCCTTGCTTGGTTCCACTATGGTGTAGCTTATAAGATAGTCATAATGTAATCAGTCAAGGTAAGACTGCTTCCTTGCTTGGTTCCACTATGGTGTAGCTTATAAGATAGTCATAATGTAATCAGTCAAGGTAAGACTGCTACCTTGATTGGTTCCACTATGGTGTAGTTTATAAGATAGTCATAGTGTAATCAGTCAAGGTAAGAATGCTACCTCACAGGTTATATGGAGTGTACATGATTGGAGGGCCTTTATAACATTGTTCCTGGCCAATTAATGTTCTGTCCATTACAGGGATAACTTGACTAACAATATCTACTTGCCAGTCGATTGTTTACTTCAGTACTTAACCTAATTTCAGACATCTGTTAGCAGAGTAAAATTAATAAACAATCTCATTACATCAAAATATTTGTGAAAGGTTGATCTCTCTATGATCCTATGATATTAAATGCTAAAATAAATTTGGAACGTGTTTGTTTAAGTCCAATGCCCCACCCATTGAGCTACCCAGACTTTTTTTTATTCCCATTGACATTCCTCATTAACTATAAAACAACGAGTGGACATGGAAGTATGGTGACCAAGGGATTCTCCATGGGGAGAGGAATAACCCCCTCAGAAACAACTGACCAAGTTTTGAACCCTGACCTTTCAGTAAGCTGCAGATCAGAGTAGAATGGTTTTACATTTGGATGTGAGTAGAGCTTGATTCACACCTTCAGCCAAAAATAAAAAGAATCTGTGTGTGGGGCACATAAATGTCCCATGATGCTTTGAAACACAAACAAGAAAACTGATGATGAAACAATTCAACAAACAATGACACACACACTTTTTCTATTTAACAACCTATTTAATTTCAAAAACAACAGTAGATGCAGCTGTCTGCCAGTATCATGCTTTGTTGACATATTCACATTGATTGATTTGGTTGGTTTAGGTTCATGCACAGTGAGTGTGTTGGTTTTGAAATTTGATTGCGTCTCCCAAACTGATGTGGAGAAATGGAAAAGTGATATTTAAAATCTCGCCAAGCGAACAACACCCATGAGGCTGAAATCTTGCGATTGGTTTCGAGCTTGCCACATGATCATGTTTTTATGTTCTGCCTTGTTTGTTGGAGATTGTGTGAAGCAACAAAGGCATACCTACTTGGGTGGTCACATGGTACTCTCGCAACAGACTAGACCGCCGATTACAGGGAGATCAGGATCTGTATCCTCGTGTACAGTTTGTAGTGAGGAAACTATGTTTTCCACTCTTCAAACCGCCATTGCTCAGCAAACCACAGTTGATGGATCAAGAAAATGTAATTCGGTTCAAATAAATTATTAATATTTTTAGTAGGTAAACACAATTTTCATACAGCTTTCAATAATTTTAAGAACAAGTCACGTTTAAAGAATATAAGACTGTACACAACCCTTATCATTAAGTCGTGGACATGGTGAAATCTTGATTTGATTGAATTCAGGATAGAAATTGTGACCAATATATTGTGGCATTCTACTCAGGAATTGTATCAATCTTTATTTTAAAACTATTTTTTCACCAAAACAAGGTTTCACTGTATGCCAATTCGAAGATAGTAATTGTAATTGCAATACAGTGATATCTCCCACAAGACACTTCTGAGTATCGGATTAGTCTCTATAGCTGACAGTTAAAATTTCCCTAGTGAAACTACACAAGACTCTTACCATACAACAACCTCCCAATAATAGACTTTCTCAATAACGGAAACAAACAATGCTAGACACGCATATTTATGAATATCAATCTCTAAACAGCGGACAACAATTGAAAACACCAGTTCAGATACAATCCAACACACCTTAGCTGAGTCGGTAGTGTGTGTGTCTACTGAGCTAAGGGTCCTGAGTTCAATTCCTGGTATGGAAGAAAAATGTATCATTGGTGAAATGTGGGTTTACCCTTTCACAGTGATAAATTAATGGTCAGCGACTGGATGTTGTGCCTGTCCCTTAGTCATAATAATTATCCTAGATACAATACTGCACAGGTATGACATAAGAAAATATATTTTTCAAATAAGACTTTTTTTTTTATCTCGGGAGTTATCTGCTACTAAGAGATTTCACTGTATTTAAAATATGTTAAATTATTATTATTAATTATTATTAGCACCACCTGTTACTACCCGTTCAGGTTGTACACACGCTAATGTGTAATGGTAGGATGATTGTGAGATGAAATGGAGGACCTACAGTTTAACATGGAATCCAAACCACGGTGGAGGCCTGGCATTCCACACATTTACAAGTTGTGATTAATACATGTCTTGTCAGAGGTGAAGGAAAAAATATGTTAAAAATTGAATAGGAAAAATTATATATTTAATAAAATAAATAGGAGGCTTGTGATATGTTGCTGCACACAAAACCATGTGGGATGTAATGTGCACAAAAGAAATGACCCAGAGGTCAACAAACAGCAAGACAAGGGCCCCATAGGGGCCATAAGTAACACTCAACTTGTTGTTTTGACAATCGCGATTATTTCTCGTCCCAGTTACCACTCCCATCGTCCACAATTATCGTCCTGCCGCTAAAATGCTGCTCCAGTGCAGGGAAGTCATACGTGTACTCGCTCGTCGCCCATAGGAACAGGTCCAGGGTCTTCTCGGTACACTCCGCGATGAAGCGGACAAAGGGCCGCACATCCCCCTGGTTGGCCTGGTTCAGATGTTCGTAGTACTTGTGCCTATCTTGCTTCAAGATGATGACTGGGGGGAACCCCGCCTGCATGAGGATGGTGTTCATGAGGAGGCGCGCAGTACGCCCGTTACCATCACTGAAAGGATGGATGTGTACCAGCTTGTAGTGGGCAAGGGCGGCGTAGCGGATGGGGTGTAGACGCAAGGCCTGCTCCGAGTTAAGCCACCCCGAAAACTCCTCCATAAGCAGGGTTATCTGGAGGGGCCCTGGCGGCACATGGCCCCCCACATACACCTGGGTGCGGCGAAAAGTGCCTGCCTCGATGGGGTCCACGAACCCTAGCACGCGACGGTGGATCTCCAGAATATCTTTCACAGATATTGTGCCCAATCTAAAATAAAAAAACACAACCTTGAAGAGAAACACGATCTGGGGAAATTTACATTCAAAAAACATTTCCTCCCATCAACTACTTTGCTTAAAAGAGTTTTTATTGCATTAATAAATTAGAATTTCATTTTATGAATAATAATTTTATTAAATATGTGTATTCATATGTCAAGTCATGTTATCTACAGCTGTCAAATCTTGTAGATACTATCAATACTTGTAAAATAACAATAATAATATAGTAAAATGTAATCAATGTTTGTATTATTTAAAAGGTCCTTTCTATGAAAATCTTGCTATTCAAATATCCATTAGATGTCTTCAGTCAGGAATCAAACCAAGACCTGATGAGTGTTAGTGCTGGACTAAACTGGCTAAGCTTACAGAACAATGCAATAATCGGTGGTCACACTGTCGAAGGCATCACTCACACAATAGACTGGAAGGTCTTACTATAAACTCTGTTGGGTGTACCGAGGGTTTCCCACTTTCTCTCCACATGAATGCAGGTACACTTCCTCCAAATTCTACCTTCCCATTGATATAAACATGTGGGTAGCCCATGACTAACTAGGTTTATTGAATGCTATTAAATAGGACCAAATAATAATTTCAATGTGAGGGAAAATCAATTGTGTAACAAATTGATGGCAGATCAAACAACCCCATTTACCAGGGTTGTGCTGTTTAATAAGGGTGTGCTATTTATTAAGGGTGTTCTATTTATTAAGGGTATGCAATTTACTAGGGTGTTCTATTTATTAAGGGCGTGCTATTTACTAGGGTGTTCTATTTATTAAGGGTGTGCGGTTTACTAGGGTGTTCTATTTATTAAGGGTATGCTATTTACTAGGGTTGTCCAGCTTTAATTAAAATCAAACAAGGATGGGACACTTTATATATTACCAAAACCAAATCTAGGCTTGAATCATTTATATAGTTTTATGCTTAGAAAATTACTATATTATGCTTGTTCATAGAGGGCTATGCTCTTAAATCACTTATAATACGTTTTATTTCACAACTGTTTGCAATATTTCTTTCTATTCTGATACATTCATGACATTCAATTCAAATACGGTAATTCAGATTTTCGTACATGGATATTAATTTGTAATGTACAGAGCAGTTCAGAATGAAAAAAAGTAACAAATGAGTACTCAGTTCTAGATATTTTTTATTGGTGAAGCTGAAATTTTCTTTCAAACACAAATTGAAGCTTCACACACCCATACTATTTACATATTTGATGAGCGTAGCGTTGATGTACTTCATAGCAATATAAGTCACTATTAGAGTAAGTGTGTGTCTACCTGTTGACGAGTGTAGCGTTGATGTACTTCATAGCAACATAAGTCACTATTAGAGTAAGTGTGTCTACCTGTTGACGAGTGTAGCGTTGTTGTACTTCATAGCAACATAAGTCACTATTAGAGTAAGTGTGTGTCTACCTGTTGACGAGTATAGTGTTGTTGTACTTCATAGCAACATAAGTCACAATTAGAGTAAGTGTGTGTCTACCTGTTGACGAGTGTAGCGTTGTTGTACTTCATAGCAACATAAGTCATTATTAGAGTAAGTGTGTGTCTACCTGTTGACGAGTGTAGCGTTGATGTACTTCATGGCAGCATCCAGACCAAGTATCTCATTGTGCTCCATTACGCTTTTCCCCGCCACGGCCATGCGAGTTTCCACAATGGAGCGAGTTTGAGCGAGCGTCATGGTGTTCCCTTCTATACCCACCGTGTGGTAGATGTGCTGGAACAGTGTTGCCATTTTCTCATCGGGACTTTTATTTACTAGGCCCATCCCTTGACAGCTGTATTTACACCAGTTTTTTAAAATTATTATTATTATTATTATTATTATTTATGACCACATCTTACTACTTGTTAAGGTATTACACATACATACTAATTACACTAATGAGTTGGGAATGAGGAAGGGTGAATTTAAAGGAAATGAACCTTTATATGAATGGCAACCCATTTATGGAAAACCATTTAGGAAAAGCCACTGTCAGTACACCCGAATGGGATTCGAACCTTGATTTTCAGTCACTAGACATCCAGCCTGTTACAAGGGTGACGTCATAGACCATTTGGCCATAGAAGCTGATAGCATTTTATTAAATTCCATGAATGTTTTATCATAATAACCAGCTGTTGGACACTTGACTCACGTTCAGATTTTAAACAAATGTGTATTAATTTTACCTGAAAATATGCTTCCTTCTTCACACGCCGAAAAGCTGAATTTGAATCTGGTATGGAAGATATTTGATCTCGTTTATCATCGATCCTCTTCAGAGTGCAACGGTCCATTTCCTCGACAATCCTCGCCGTACGCTCTCTGTTGCTGAGAGCTCGAGAGTGCTCGGGTGAAAAAGCCAGTGCTTGAAAATATAGCTGATCAGCTGTCAACACGTCGTTCTGCGTCTGCTCCAGGAATTCACCGTAATACGTCAAAATATCTGAATGTTTCGGTGCCAGAGCCACTGCATGCTGGAACAATTTCCAGGCTTTCTCATTTTTCCCCACATGTTTCATCTCGAGAGCAGCCTGTAAGGACCCCATGGCCTCAGCATCTAAACCTGCAACAATGCACAGCTATGACATCATAAAAACATCAGAGGTTCTTTATTAGTTTACATCTGACAGGTGATATTTTACCTATTGATGACTGCCTTTCATTCTTCTAAAGTTATCTCATTAGTTTAGTTCGTTAAGGCCCATCCTCTCCTCCACTTCCACTATACCAACAAAAAAGTTTGATCGGAAAACTATTTAAGGAAAACCACCCTCGGTACACACAACCGAAGATTTGAACCTTGATATCCCAATCAAACTAGTGCTAGTGCGAGAGTAATGTCTTTGACCATTCAACTACTGAAGAAGGTTTGAGATACCATACTCTAATTTAAGATGTCCAACTACTCACATCTTTCTGTACACTCACATACATTGTATACATACACCCCACATCAGTTCCCCCTTCTTTAGAATGATTCCCAAAACAATCTGTCATAATTACAGTCAGTCATATTTACTCCACTTACAGTTATATTTTTAGTTTAGATAATGTTGTATTATATTTATTAAGAATACCATGACTTATTAACTTCTTTGTTCCCTTGATATAACTTGGAGCAGAGTACTTATAACTTTAAAATTATTACAATTTTATAAATGAATTAATTTATTTTATAAATGGTTAAAGTAAATACTGGAAAAGTGACACTAAGCTCTAATAATATCATAAGGTACTTTGAATAATAAATGTTGAATATTACCTGTTTTCGAGGTTGTCACATCTGTGGATACCCAAGTCTTTCTTAAAATCAATCCTAATGCATCTTCATCGGCAACCTCAAGATAATTTTCATGTGGTAGTGGCGTGAAAACTTTGTGTTGTATTTTTGCTGTGTTATGTAATTCGACGCCACAGCACTGTGTCCTTAAATATTCTGAAAGAAATGTGATAAACAAGGCGAAAACTGCCCCAAAGGCGAATATTGCAAAAAACAAGTATTTGTGCATACCTTCTTGAGGAGAACAGCACTGATAAAAAATGCTAAAAATAAGACTTCTACTAGCGCGCTTTTCTTCTAAACACCAATCCGAGATCATTTTGACCATAAATATCACAATTTAATTTTTAAACTGGTAATTTCCTACTATAGTAAACATTGAAAATATCCATAACCTTTAAACTTCGCCATCCTCTATTTTGACATATGAAGATCAAGTACGTAAATTAAAAGATTGACGTGTACATTAGAGAATTTTCTTTGTAACAAAGGGATAAGCAGTTGAAATGATGGTTATTCTGTATATTCCAAAGAGGTATAAGATATTGAAGATTTTAATGAACTATCTAGTAACGTCAGCCGAAAAATACAGTGCACTCTCGGATCTGAATGTATTACTAATAATCTAACACAAACAACTAGAAACACTTGGAAATAATTTTGTTTTGCAATATTGGCTCCATTGGAATAACTTTAAATATTAAATGAATATTTTTCGTTGGTAATTTTCTATGAAGTTATATCAAAAGTAATGTAACAATGTCATTAAAAGCGGCAAGCCGTTCATTTATGTTATTAGGTCAATGTGTGCCGTGCGTTAAGCAAAATGCCTCCAAGTTCAAAGTAAAACGAATGGAATTGGACACGAATTTATTAATGGTAAGTTGGTTCATATAACATTAAACGGGGATTGTACGCTGTAACAGTCCCATTTCTTTCTTAAAATAAAAAAAAATATCAGCTGTATATTGTTACAAACATAAAAATACGTTGGATCGATTAGTAAAACACTTTTTTAATATAGGCCTGTGAAAAAGTTCCACTTACCTAAGGTATGGGGTAGTGCCGGGATCATGATCAATTTAACCTAACGTAACTTTCACTTAAAGTTAACTTAACTTAAGAAAACATGTGTAATCACGATTCCCATAACTTAACAACTCGAGCCAAACATCTGCATTCTTGAGTATGATCTGTGATTTGTACTATTTGTAAAGTGATGATCTGTGAAGGTTTACAGTTTTCAGTCGATATAATAAATAGCTATTATTAAACTTTTTTTTGATAAATTTAGCTTTCCTATTTTAGTTTAATTATTTTGTTTCAATGTCTGATTACTAGAAATTAAGCTAAAGAGTAAACTTTAGTCATAAAACCAACAAATTAATTACTAAATAGTCTGTGACCTGGCGGTCAAGGGGTAAGGTGTCAGACTTCTGTGCTAGGGGTCCGGGGTTCAATCCTTGGTCCTGGCACAGATTTATCTGATTGCCAAATCCTTCCTTCACCTCTGACAAGGCATGTATTAACCACAACTTGTGAATGTGAGGAATGCCAGGCCTCCACCGTGGCTTGGATTCCACGCTAAACTGTAGGTCCTCCATTTAATCTCACAATCACCCACCCATTACACATTAGCGTAAATGTGTATAACCCAATCATGTAGTAAGACACGGACGGTGGTGATAGTAATAATAATGATTAAATAGCCCTGTAGACGTTACTCGCATAATGATTGGCTGGCTAGATCAGGTGATTCTCTTCATGTAACATTCACTTAAAGTGAACTACCACCCAGGACATTTATTACGTTAAGTCAACTGCATTGTGATCACTTCCATTTAAAAACAAAAGATTCTTTACGTTAAGGTGATCGTGATCCCAGCGTAAGTACCATAGGATGTCATCCATTTGAGCATGCAGTATCACGGGTTTAACGCAAAGCAGTTTGAAAAGTTGCACGTTATCAATTGACATTAATGATTAAGTGATTGGGTAATGTGTTGTCGAGATTTGTTTAAATGTAGTGTTTATTAAATATTTATAAATCTTTGTCTCATCCAATTTTGCATATGCTTGTGTGCATAATAAAGTGAATAAAATATCTAAACATTATACCGTAACAACGAAAAAGAGCCTAAAATGGGACGTAAAGCCTACTATTGCCCTGGAAATATTCAAAATTATTGAGATATTCTTATATCGCGCGCGCACACACACACACACATACTACACATATACACTAACACACTAACTTAAGTATTTGATAATGTATTTTCAAGTACAAGTTTTGTTTTGATAAAACAGTTTTTATGTGAAGGGAATAATAAATAAATTGGTCATAAAGCTCACCTTGAAGAAGACCTTAGTGTTCCACATGTTCCTGAATGAACAGTTCTCTGGTGTAGACCCACTAAAGCAGGTCTGGATTTCATTAGATGCTTTATTCACATCCACAATAATTGCTTCTATCACACATCCATTTCAAGTATACGGGCCTCTTATGTCTTTGGTTACAGTATTTTAATAAAGAAGAGTTTATTTACGCCCATGACCCCGAGAAGAAATGTAAGACTGGAGATATTGTGCTGATCCAGGAACTGCCCGAGAAGATGACTCGACTGATTTCACACATGGTTAAACACGTGGTCTATCCTCTTGGAGACATCACAGATCCTCTGACGGGGAAGAAGGTTGTGGTAGGAAAATACAGGTGAGCACTGAACAAATACCCTGACCTAGGTTAAGTTCTATCAGAGCTATCAAAATAACCCAAATCTAATAGAGGCCTTTTCTTAGTGTTATAAATATTTCAATGTCCTATTAGACGAATGTACAGTATTATCTTTGAAATATTCTCCGAAGAGCTCGCCAAAGTTACAACTTCCTGTATTTTATCCAGGGATGAAATAGCGGAAGCCAACGAGCTCTATGGAGAGTCCGAGAACGCCTTCAAATATGACGACGCTCCGGATCGTGGCTGGCAGGAGGACAAGAAAGACTTCACTCACAGAGAAAGTTATATCAAATATCACGAGTTCCCGGACGATGATCAGCCGTATGCAGTCTAGCGCAACTAGACAGAATTATAATTCCTTAGTGGACATAGCCTTATCCATTCTGTACTTGTGTTATGTAATATTATGTTTCTGTTTCAAAGAATCTTAAATATCCAATAAAATGTGTATTGTTTTATAGTTCTATACACCAATCTCTGATTCTGTACCTAACTTAACAACTGTTTGAGAAAAACCATATGTTCCTCTTGTTGGTGTGAAATTAACAAACATACCTCCCTTAGCAAGTTGAATCTTCACCGCTAACAAACAAGTTAACTTCATAGATCCTTTAAATTGAAAAATGACATCTTGACACAGGAATAGAACCCGGGATCTTTGGCAACGCCAATGCTCTTAGCACTGAGCTGTCCCTTGCCCAGGGCCATTCTTCACTCATATTTGAAGGCAGTCTCTTTGATGGATGTGTGGAAATCGTTGGTTAAAATTAAGATATAGAATGACCGCGAGCTACCAGATAACACAAGACACCTTAGACTTGGAAAGGCTTTATTTCACTATTGCTCCTGGGTTTGATTTCCTTGTCCAGGCAACATTTTTCAATTTAAAGAATGTGATATTTAGTTGCGGCTATAACCGAAAATTAGCAAACTATAATAGCTTGGCTATTTAATTCAAGTTAACTTCAAATATTACTCAACTACTCAGGAGATGGTCGATTTTTTCAAATTTCACTCAAGGCTTGGGGAATCCTCAGCTTTTTGTGACATAGAGAGTGGATGAAATTAACACCTTAAGCGCTAAATGGCAGGCCGCACATCAATTTCAAAGTTGATGTCTTAAGTTCCAAATTAGGTTTTCAATTAAGATGAAGTATTTTAATTTATCATGGTTGTAACAGAGGTGTGGTTTATTTTATTTCATGATCCTGTCTGTGTTAAATGTATATTTCACTGTCGTGCTCGTGAGTGTCTGTCCCCCGCAATAAAGATATTAATTGTGCCCCAGCTGGTCCCCGAACTGGGGGTCGGTGTGTCCCAGTCTGTCCCCGAACTGGGGGTCGGTGTGTCCCAGTCTACTCCCTCGTCATTGTAAAAATTGTCTCATGTTCCCCCTCCTCCTCTATAGCTCATTCAACTTAAATGTTTCCTCAATTGCTCCAATACAATAACAGTACACCCACAGCTCAGTAACCTGCCCAATGGGGGTGGGCAGTAATCGTAGTTACTATTTCTAACCCAAATTTTTTATTTGTCTGCGCCAGATGGGCAAAAACAACCCACTGGCAAAACTTTTATATTTTTTTTCCTACCAGGGTTGCGTATGGAAATTCGTACGCAGCCCTGGTGGAGCAATAATCCTCACCCAGACCGACCCCGGTTACTCCGTCTATCGGACAGCTCCCCTAGTTTGCACTAGCCGGTCGTTGAACCGGGGTTTGTCAGTTCGATGTCTGTTCCCTGTTTAAAGCTTTTGTGTCCCCCTGATGTTTTTCCCTATCCCAAGTCGGTCCTTCAATGTTCTCATTCCATCCATTACTTTTATGATCCCCACATTTATATTAACAGTCTATAATAATATATTGTTAGAATTACCTGTAAGTTTGTTATATCAATCATCCATTTTGAAACTTAAAAAGTTCACTTTTTCAATGATGATGGTTGTGTATCATTTTAAATTGTGTGCTATAAGGGTTGACGTTTAGTGTCTAAGAGGAAATAAAATATATAGATTTAGTTTAGAATATTACTATAGGTAGTATTATTATTTTCAAAACAAACCAAGTGTACTAAGATTGGGAGAGGTTCATTGACACTTGATGTGTCAAGAATAAATTGTACTCTTTGTCCATTGTCAGCAGTGTAGAGTGTGAACTGTGTTTCATAGAGATGGGACCAATCCACTATTTCTTGAATCCGAATCTACGTTTTATTTTCCAATATTGAATCCGAATCATAACCAATTGTTAGAAATTTTAATGATTTACAAATATACCTACATTACACAATATAGGCCTATACTGTGAATTAAGATTTATTTCAATCATGCTTTCAGTTTGAATCAAACCTGACAACCCCTCGCAAAATACTGGTTAAAATCCAACCAAATTAAACAATCTAGACTCCTATAATTGTTTAGAAATTAAATCAAACAAAGTTTGAGTGTCTTTTAGTTATTTTTAAAAGTGTTGATAGAATGAGTTAAGTTTCTAAAAAAACATGTGAAATAAACAAACAAATTAGTCCTAGCTTTAATTTTCATATTAAATGCCTCTGTGGAATGCCTCTTTAAATGTTTTTTCATAGCACTTGTAAGAGATCGACCTCCGCAAGAAATATTTGCCCCACAAAAATTACACTTCGCAAAACCTTCATCAGAGACATAAATTTTAAAATAGTCTCAAACTTGATTTGACATAATTTTCTTAATTATATTGTTCTTAAAACACCTTTTGGTTTTTTAAAAAAAGACTGGACAGAATCTCAAAAATAAAATAAATAGTAATCCTAACAAGTAACGATTAAAGTTTTAAAACCATCAAAACAATTCCCTGCTAATTTTGATAACAATGCCCATACTTGAACTCAAGAATGCCTAGGTATGTTTTATTATTATTTTCACTAATATCTATTACCTATCTTCATGAAGAAAACAAGAAATATATTAGATTTGTGTGATGTATCGATTTCTGAGAATACATTCTATTTAAAACACAAACATGTTTCAACTCTTGCAATATGTTCATTCCCATTTTATTAGGCAAGACTACGTTTGAATACTTTTACAATTACTTCAATAAGAGATTTAAAAAGAATAATAAACTCTTAGTTAAAATCAATTTAAAAACAAATTATTAATCAGCAAGTCACTTGATTCTTAAAACTTGATAGCGCTTACTAAGTGATCAGATTACCTGAATCGATTCTAAACAAACAATGAATATACAATACGTAGGCTGGTAGGCATAAATAAACAATTTTATTTGTGTCTAACTGTTAACAGTATTATTTTTCATGAAACTCAATAAAGTATCTAACTTAAGGATCGTAAGAAATAAATTGGGGTTCTTTGCATAGTTGTAGATAGTTGAAACCAGTTGGGTAGTAAGAATTAAGTCATGTTTATCTAATTATCTCACTGGCGAGTAAACATGCGTCATGGCGGCAGACTTTGTATCGTGTGTAATGTGTTCCTATTTCTGTTAAAAAAAAAAGGGCTGTAATTTGTTTTATTTATTTAGAGTTTATTTGTAATTCTAGTTTAGATTTTCAGTTTTTGAAGAATTTTAATGTGTTCATTAAAATATTTACAAGATTGTTCGTGAGGTGAAAGTTTCAGAAGTGCGGTAGAGGTGTGGTGGGGGAAGGGGGCAGTATTAGGCACGTTTGATTTTCTACACCTAATTTTTTTTTTAAATAATGATTTTATTCATACTTATCTCTTTTTTTCCAACTATATAATGATTACGGATTAAGTTTTGCTTTTCAAGTGGGTGTAACTAAGTAATTTTTGAATTCATAATATTATGCTTTGTTTATGACGTACTTGTCAGGATTCGGTGTATTCGAGGATTTGAAGATTCGAGTGGCCCATCTCTAATTATTTAGCATTTATAAGAGTAAACCACAAATTTTGAAATTATAAGTTTCCTTCTACCCACCACAAAGTGAGAATGTTATTTCATGAATCTATCTCCCAAGACTCCACAGCCATCAGATCTTGTGATCGACCCCACCCTTGGAAAAACATTCAGCCCCTCATTAGCTAATGTGATATATTTGATAAACGTGCTCAGCCAGGGATCTGAACAGCAGATCTCTGACTTGGTGTGCCAATATTTGACCATATGAGCTATGCCGGGTAGTATGCTATCCAAGTCTGAAACACATTCCTTCATCTTTGAACACAGTTTCATCTTTCAAAGAATTTTTTGAGGGTGTAATTAGGAACTAAGATTAATAATAATTGTATTGTATTGTATTTATTCATAAACAAACAGGTAGCCATCTTGAGATCTGGCTAAAAGTTAATTCATTATTGTTTTCCAGCTTTTAACAAACAGGAGTAAAACACATGGCAGGTCTCATAACAAATGGGAACAAATAGACGGTGAAGGGAAGGGCAAAGACTACAAACTTTCACAAACTTGTAAGGATAAATATTCACATTGAAATAATAAGATATCACACAACTTAGAGGTCAATTGAAACCACTCTTGATGTGACACAAACATTATTGTGTTGGGTTTTAAACAGGATATATTAAACTCAATTCCTTATTGCCCAAATGACTCGTAGGAATCGAGAATATATCTTCTCAAACCCCAGAAATTCAAAATTCTGGCATTTAAATGAAACAGCACTTTTCAGAATTGGGTAATTTATCATTGTGGCCATTATTATTTCTTTTTGCAGTTTCACTTTCATACAGGCAAATTGTAAATGTACTCAACATGATCTTGTGCAAATCAAACATGGATGTATTGTTTAGTATTTTTTTATTATAGTACACATTTCAGGGTCTTTTTTTTTCAACCACATTATAGTACACAATACAAACCCTGATTTTTTATATGAAGTCCTCTTTCGACCACCAACATTAATTGAAAGTCACTAAAATTTGGCATTCTAGAAATATGTTTAATTTGATTTACTAATTAAAAAGTTTTCTTAAAAATGTATCAAAAGCGTCTAATAATATGGACTATTGTATAGTTCATCTTTACATCATCAATTAAACGAACTAAGAATGTAAATATGACATATTTTCCCCCCGGACATTGTGGAAACATGAGTTTAGTTTTCAAATAATATTCCTATAAAATACAGAATCTAGATAAATAACAAGGTTAATTAGTGAGGGATTGATGCGAGGAAAAGGATTTTGATTGTAAATGCTAAAGAATCAAGAACAAATAAATGAGAATAGTAGGGGTCTGCGAGCTTGGGTTTTTGCATTCGAGCCGAACTTGAGTCGAGTATTTCTAAAAGCTCCAGAGTTCGAGTAGTGTATATTCATAATTTTAAAATGTTAGAAAGTATATTAAAGCACATGTTATTAAAAGATGAATGACACTCATTTTTATAAATAATAAATAGTTTGGAAAAAAATTAATGGAAATATTGGTTTTTAAATTAGAAATAACACTTGTAAAACACAATTTAAAAATAAGAACAAAACTCTAATTAAAAAATTATTAAAATTGTTTCAACACTCATGTCTTTAAGGACATTAAAATTACAAATAAAATTAATAATTGCATGATGACTTGGAAATGTATAACAAGACAGTGTATACTCCATTCACGGTAGGAATTACTCTCTGAAAGGTCTTTTTTCCTACCAAAATCCTACTATATAATTGATTTCTGGTTAGGAAAAAAGGCCTTTCAGAAAACAATTCCTATGCTGAACAGACTTTAGAAACACTGTACAATGATGTAAAGTGATAGTGAAGGAATACAACCTGAAAGAATTGTTAGGTTAGGCCTAGATAGGAACAAATACACTTCTCTCTTCATGTCTTCTCAAACTTTTATACACTTCTTCAAAACTTCCACAGTTGCACTTTAGTTTGAATTTTCGGGAATACTACTTTTTCTTTAAATTTTCATAAGAAAAATAAATATTTCCTAACATTCAAAACAATGCGCAACTGTGGAAGTATGAAGAAGTGGGAAGTGTAAAAGTGTAGAAATAAAATAAAGAAGTATGTTTGTTTATATCTAGGCCTTTCAGGTTGGCTTCTTTCACTATCACTTTTACATTATTGTAGTGTGTTTTAACACTGTTTTGATAAAAAGTTAATAAAACTGACATTTTAATAAGCTGATATTTTCCCAAAATATGCTTCAGTAACTTAATTTATCATATAAGAAAACGTAAGAATCATAAACAATTAGAAATTTGAAGTGTTTCGTATTTAGTTTATTATTCCTTAGTGTAATCGTGCATGATCACGTCTTCTGTTTCATTTCCATTCCTCTATATGCAGTTGCACATGCGCGTTGTACACGCTCTTGTTAAACATTATTTTATTGAGAAATTTACTTCAGTTAAATTTTTAATGCGTATCAAAGTTGATGCTGATACTTTAAAATAAAAAATGACTAAAATAATATTTCTAGCAAAAAATATGAAATAGTAAATGCTTTACATTGATTTTAAACAGGTTAACCAACATAATTCTTTAACTAAATAGTAACTAAACCAGAGCTAGTTTTGTAGCTAAATGTATTATTTGATACGAGTTTTAAATAACTTAGGTTTGAAAACATTTAATATAATAATATATTCGTGATATTACTTTTTTAATTTAACATAAATTATTTTAGAAAGGGACCAGATACAAATAGTAAAAAGAATCATTCAATTATTTAGTATCTACTTAGCCATTTCTATTTTCATTGCTTTGTCATGGAAATACAAGTAAACAACTTCAATCAAATATAATTCAAAATGGATGAAAATATTGAATAAATTTACCGGGCGAAAGTGGTTTTAAAGTTCTATTACGTTATTAATGTGAAAATTGAAATTAATTTTTAACAATTTGTTAAGTAACTGAATGATTTATAAGTGGATATCATCACAATTAAATAGACTATGCTTACAATTGTGTTTTAAAAATAGATTATTAAGTACATCAAGTGGAAGCTCAAAAATGATGAGCCTACAAAACTTTCGATCTCGATTTTGAGTTTAAGCGACGAGCTCAGCCCGAAGCTCTGAATACGAGTACTCGCAGAGCCCTAGAGAATAGGAACAGAGATAAACGAGAATTGTGATATTTCCAGTTTTAATTGTAAATTATTATGAACCTACATTCATCTGATGAGTAGGCCTTGCCCTTCTCTTTTTATTGGTTGTCGGCCTTTCAGCGCTCAATTTATACTAGTTTAAATAAAAGAAATGTTAAACACAATATACTCGGTTGGTTGGTGTCAAAGTATTGTAATTGCAAGCAAGTTGTGCACACATCCAAGTGCTAGAAACGAAGTGAAATGTTCATTGAAACTTTCTGCCATTCTGTTTACAATCTCTTGCTGTTAGCTTTCTCTTCTTCATCCTAGATTGGGTGACAAAGTTGAAAACTCTCACCCTCTCAGACTTGTACCACAACTCTAAGAACTGGGCGGGTTCAGAGCCAGAGTAGCTTAACCCTTCATAGGGTTCCAACTGGGCTGAATACTATAAACACACTTGTAAACAAAGTTTTTTATAAACATTTGTTTAACTTTAGAGTATTCCTGTTAATACCATCAACTATTCTGTCCCTCCCTCCCACTGTGTTCTACGTCACACTCAAGTCTCCACTAATCTGACGAGTCCCTCGCCTTGCTTAAGAGAATGTGGCTCATTCTTGGTTCCCGGAAAGGAACTCTCTTTCCAGCTCTGCCCCCATCATGTTCCAATCCCCGTCGTCCACCTCGTCTGGTGGATCGTTGCTCCCCACACTGTCCTCCTCCTCGCCAAGGTCAAGGTCACTCGGTAGCGCCTCGCCCCGACGGAACTTGGCGCTCGGCATATCCTCCTCGTCAGACTCGGTGCCCGTGCCCCGCTTCCTGGCAGCCGTGGTGAGCTTGCCCCATCCGTGAGGGTGCTCCCCTGTGTGAACACGACGAGAGGGTCCAAGACAAATACAGGTTCTTAGTTCAGGTCAAGCTTGTTTAAACTCGACTTGAGGAACATTTTTACTAAACTCCAAAGATATGAGATTTGGAATATTTAAATAACACACACAAAACTAAATTTATAAATGGTAAAGTGGGGCTACATACTTGAGAAATTTGAAAATAAACTTTTTTTAGTATGTTATTTTTAATATAATAAAGGATTATCTCCAAAAATTTAAAAACGATGTGTAAGTGAAAATAAGTGTGAAAAGTGAATTAAGACACGAAGAGAGAAGTGTGTTTGTTCCTTACTAGACCTGACCTAACTATCCTTTCAGGTTGTCTTTTTTCACTATCATGTACTTTACATCAATGTACAGTGTTTCTACACAATTTCCTAAATCTTAATATTGGAAAGATCCGTATCAGGTTCAAAATTTTAAATCCAAATGGATCCAAGAATCAGATTCAATGGAATTTAATCCAAGATTTGACTCTAAAAGTAAAACGTTTAAATGATTTAACTTTCTAAATAAATGATCACAAATCATTATTTGACTTGACCATATCAACTTGTGAATCTTGTTATATTTAAAATCTAGTCATTATTTGAACATGGTTTTGTGACTTTCTTTTTTATCGGAGTTGATTCAGATTTGAACATTTATGTTATAAAATATTTGATTCAAGTTAGTAATCAACAATTCATATTAGATTATTTTTTTAGCATCGCATCTTACTACCCGTTTGGGTTATATGCTTGTGTAGTAATTTCTCTAATAAGTTAGGGATGAGGAAGGTTGAATTTAAAGAAAGTGTACATGCATTTGTGGGGGGAGAGAGTAAGAACTCATTTAGGAAAAACCACACTCAATACACCGGACTGGTACTGAACCCCGATCTTCCTGTCATTGACTGTCTAGTCTTTGTGAAAGTGATGCCTTAGCCCATGCAGCCATTGAAGCAGGCGATTCAAAATTGAAACTCTTGTATTTGCAAGATTTAATAATTAGATAAAAGATGTTATTATTTTGATTAACTATTGGAGTCATTTTATAACACTAATGGAGTAAGGATGAGGACGGTAGCTGAAATGTACCCACACTTAGGCATAGGGAGAGAGAACACCATTAAAACCATATGACCATCAGTAAAACTGGCCCAGTTGTATGGTTAACAATGAACCAGACCGGAAGCGCTCGACGTAACAAACCTGCAAGTGAATCTGCTGAACTGCTACTGCTGCTGGAGTCCTCCTCCGGGATCGACGTCAACTGTTTGGTCGGTCGTTCTCTCTCGTTCTCACTTTCTGATTCGTTGAATATATCCTCCACTTCTCGGTCCATGTTAGCAATGTCCTCAGGGGAGAAAGACATGAGCGGGTTTATTGTGTCCATGAAGCGACCACTGGGTGTCCGCTGTCTGAGTAATTTGTAGGGAAACAAATGTATCAATAAGTCACTGTCTGCACTCAAAATAAATAAAACATCAATAGCCCATGTACAATGTGATCCATTTACTAACATTTCATCCAATAAGGAAAAAAAATTTATATATCAGCTTCATAAAAAAAAAACTGGTTTTGTCAATTATGAATCTTCACTAATAAAAATAATGACAACTAAAATTAGTGGTGTGTGACGCTCACCTTTTAAATGAGAATTCGAAGTAAAGCTGACGATAAGGTTTTGCTGTCGCATACCACCGCTTTTTAAACTTTTAACTATATCAATTAAGTGTATCTAGGTAAAGAAAAAGGTTTATAGGAAAAAATAAAAGTATATTTTTATGCTGACTGATTTGAATTAATTCCATATTGATGTTAAAATACTGTTTAGTGGATGTTCTATAAACGATCATACCTAATCATACCTGAACCCACCGTACCTAAAGTCATATAAATATGCTAAATGTAATATTTCCTTCTAACATTAAACATTTGGTTAGTAATAGTATTTGAACTTTGATTCGCCTTCAGAGATATTTAATATGGTTTGATTCTGCTTTGAATTGAATCAAAGAGTTCACTAAGTGAGCCCTGTGCATGAATGTACCTAACGGCAGGCAGCGGTTGTGAGGAGAGTAGCTCTGGACTGCCACAATGTGGTGGGGGATGCCTCTTAACTGACACCTTGCGCCCCAGCGGGAACAGACGCTCGTCGACCCTCTCCCAGCGTTCAGCGCAGCTCCACAACCAGTCGGACGTGACCATGAGGAGACCCTTGATACGTCGTGCAGAATTCACCTTGGCGGTGCCAGGACGGACAGCTACAAGATGGGTGGTCTGTGGGGTGATCTCAGCAGTCACAGTCGCACCCAGTGATTTGGCCACAAGGTAGGGCCGGCTCTTCTGGAGGGGAACATGTGTCGGGACCAAGCCGCTCAACACAAGACTCGTACCGGCAAGTACCTAGACAACCATACCCATAATAATGAAGTGAGGGTGGATTTGGGAGGGGGAGGGGTGGGGGCAAAACATAAAATCAGATTCATTAGGGAAAAAAATCAAACTTTGACAATTACAAGGCTTTACCAATAAAAATATTGACAGTCATAGGAATCAATGATCAAATATTGCCATCCTGGGCAGTAACGTACCCTGTAGAGGGTAGCACGCTTACCTTGCACATTCCCACTATGGCAGAGCTTACAAGATGGGGTCACCCATCAAGGTAAAACAGCTAACTTAAAGGGTAAATGGAGTGTTTAGCACAAATTAATATTCATTTAGAAACCTCTGGAGTATTTACTTGCATGTTAATAGCATGATTTATCATATTTTAGTGAAATATGACCAACAATTGAGCAATAAAACATTTTCAAACTGATTTTAGTGCATAATGTTATATGAATTTAAGCACAGCTTAAGAAGTTTTGCAAACACAAAACAACAAAAAATATTCAAACTTAAATTTGACTTTGAGAATATTTCATATATTTGATTCAAATTTGGTTCAAATTGAAAAAGTGGACTTAACACACCCTTAGCTATGACATTTATTCTAATAGGCTTAGTTGCTTTCTTTAGTAAAAAAATAATAATATAAGAATCATTCTGATTGAGTTTGGCCTTGATTAAAATGGTTTATTACATTTTAAACAAAAGCATCACTGATTTGATTCAAAGATTTTTCAAAATAACATAATGTATCTGCAGGAATTTAATCAATAAAGAATCAAATCTAAGGATCCTGTCAAACGCCATGATGCTCAGTCACAGCTGACGAGAGCTGGACAAGGAGGTTTTCTAAATTACAAAAGAAAATGGTAAAAAATAATTTTCAGGTAACGTAATTTAAAACCTCGTATTAGCTCACCTTTCTCCGAACATAAGGTACAACGGTTTTCAAATCAGGTACTTCCCCGTCGAGTTGATCATAAAGCTGATAAAATGCTCGATGGATTGTTCTGAGGATCTCCTCGAGGTACAACAAGTAATCATCTCCGTCTTCCACCTCAACCAGGTCATCTTCCCCTTTACTCTTCTGCCCCATATCACTAGCGTCCGCCATATTGGTCTTATCACTCACATCACTCTTATTGCCCGTCTTCTTGTCTTGAACGACATCAGTCCCATTTTCAGACTTTTCTGTCTCACTATCGCCCAGTTTTGTCACTTCACCACTGTTTGATTCCTCCACCCCCTCCTTCTTGACCGCCGCATCACCGTTTTCACACACTTCACTATCGGTCCTATCATTCGAGAGAGCCAGGTCACTCGCTATGTCCACACTACACCCTTCACTCTCCTCCTCCTTGTCCCCACTCTCGTGTTCACTACTCTCTTGTGACTCCTCTGAAGGTTCCTTCGTGCTTCCTTCAACTTCCTTCAAATCGTTTGTCTCTTGATCTTTCATTTCACTGCCATCACGAGTTTCTTCATTCTCTTCTCTTTCCTCTGCCCGTTTATTCTCATCAACTATTATATCTTGTTCTTTTTCCAATTCATTTAATTCCTCTATTTGTACTATCTCTTCCTCATCTCTTTCTTCTGCTTCGTTTATTTCCCCTGTAGTGTTATTGACTTGTACTTCTGATCCATTTTGTTCACTCAGCAGTTTGTTTTCCGGGGATCCTGGAAATATCAAAAGAACAATTCTTAAGGGTGAGGAGGGTTATTTTAAAGTAAATGAACCAGAATTAGCTCATATTAGTATTGGAAGAGAATAGGAAAACCAAACCTGTGGACCTGGCTAGGGCTATTGCTTTGCACAGTTCGACCAATCAAGATAACCTGGGGAGTAGTAAGTCTGCAATGAAGTAATCATACCTCTATCAACAAGCACAAGATATATCCAATAGGCGAGCAGGCGGACCAAACTCACCCATTCGTGAGAAGTCGTAGCCCTCCTTATCATCATTCTCTTGCTTGGCGAGACCCGGCGGGGCGTTGATGTCACCCGTATGCTGGAAGAAGTGGTACGGCTTTACGTGGATCAAGTTGGGGGCGTTATTCCACACGTCCTCGCGGTCGTCAATGATACATACCATGTTGTCCCCACATGGGAACAGAGACCTGGGCAAATACACTCGTTACACATAATTTTACATAAAGAAAAAGAAAAGACACAAATTACTTAGAATTGAAATAAATGTTTCACTAAAATAGTTTTTTGTTTTACCACAGCATCTTGTACACAAATCGGGGCTGTGGAGTCTGTACACTAAGCCTTCGACTTGGACTTCAGAAGTGTCTAATGTATATTAATTAGTAATAGATTTACTGCAGTAAAATGTTTCAAGACAAATTACTTTACAGGAAGCTTCTTTAACCTTTGTGGATTTAAATTTAAGAAAACTTTTCAATACAAATTACAAATAATGGTCCTAAAAATTATAATAAAAGTATTAAGTTAAAATTATATAATTACAATATATTGCTATAATATTATAAGTTTTTATTTTGAAGCCAGAGTTGGTACATTTTTACAGACTCCACAGCCCTGATGCATATCTTAATTGTACGCTAATGGTATAGGACTGAGGAAGGTGGGATTCTAGAGTAAATGTACCCACATTTGCGTGGAGGTAGAATTAGAATCAACATCAGTACACCTGCCCACAATTCTCTACATCACCGGCAGTCTAATTTAACACGAGGGTGACGTACATGCTAGACCTCACAATCGCCAATGCAGGTCACTTAAACAGCAATTTTTAATGTTAGATAAAGGCCTTTACAAGGGGCAAGGTTTTATAGATGTGGTACAGCCAAACTTTTGATGTGTTTATCTAAGTATTCATGAGGATACTTCTCAATTCTTGTGTTGAGCAGTATTTTTATGAATTTAAATATTGAAATTTAGCCAATAAGGAATAGTTTGACTATAATAAATAACATTCAAAGCCTTTACAGCACATAATTACATATTTTGACAGCAAACTGGATTTATAATCCTATAATTGTTGCTTCATTAAACACTAAATATTCCAGGGTTCCTAGGGTACTCAAGTTTAAACAGTGATCTCACTTTAAGTTGGCAGTCTTAGAGTGCGGACTGAAACACTCGTCCCGAGAGAGTATCCGATGTGAGAAGTATTGTCCGTCATGATCAAGGAACATGGCAATCATGTGCGCGTAATTACGAGATCCAAATGTACATATGTGGAGCTCGTACAGGTAGCTGATCTCCTTGAGGAACTTGTGGGTCCCGGGTCGGAGTCTGGTGTGGTACCACGGAGATGATGTCCCATGTAGTTGGAAGTGATACACATCCTGAAAACATTGTGTCACTTTAATATGTGTGAGTTTGGTTTAGTCGACTGGTGGAGTTGTTAGTATGGTTTTCAAAGTGTACTTTAGCCAATGTGAGTGTTATTAGTGCCTGGGACCTCACCAAGTGTGAATCATCACAAGACAATACTAAAACTGGCTCCAAACTGGTATTTAACTCATCACTCAAATGTGGTTGACCAACCCTTGAAAATAAATGTTCTAGGCCTATAACAGCCAAGTAGTTCAAATGATGTTCTACAAGTACCCACCTTTAAGTTTGGCGGGATATTATCATTTGTCGTGTGTATCAAAGTTTGGTCCAAGTCTACCAACAACACAAGTTTCCTCTCTTTTAAAAGACGCTCCTCATCTGCTTTTCCTATTATTTGAGCTTGCTGGAACAAAATTATAGCGTTGGCAAGTTGATAAACAGAATAAAAAAAAAGTCTTATAAGACACAATCAACTTAATATAAATAAACCAAATATGGCTTCCACAGAAACTTTCCTTGGGTTTAATCATATCTTATTTTCAAGACATTTCCAGATTTATAGGAGCCGTTATACAGAAATGCCAAGCGGTAGACAACACAACAAAGATTATTGTCTTTGATAGCAAAAATAAAAACTCACCTCTTGACTGACTTTCAGCTCCGGGATACTGTGCACCATTGGGACGGAGGCGTTGAGCAGTTGTTGGTCCTCTTGCCGTAGGTCTGCCCCACATTCCGCACACATGTCCTTCATGACTGTCGGATGAGTGCACGGTTCCATCTTCAGCAGACCTTCGCTGGACACAAATATACAGGACGTTAGAAACATCACACGAAGAGGTTACGCCAATTAAAAAAATGTTTGGGGTTCGACAAAATTAGCATGTAAACAAAGATAACATTGCCAGACAATCAAAATAGAAAACTTTATCACCAAGAAAAAAGGAAGCCGTTTAATGGAAGTTGTGAAAGAGCAACAGTATAACCTTTTAACATCAATATATTTATTGTAAACTCTTTTTATTTGGCCCAGACATTTCTATTTATTTTTTAAAACAAAAAACAGGAAATTATACGATATAATCCAGGAGAATAACCTATCACTGTCTCATTATCTACATTAAGATATTTACACTCAAAGAGTTCAGTCCCATCCCGTCCCCCCCTTTTTCCTAAATTTCCCCTGGGCTTGTATACTAACCCTGGGTGCACAATATCATCCTCTCGAACCAGCAGTTTCCGCACAGTCCCTCCATGTGCTGCCTTCAGTTTCAACTGTTCCTTACATGTATTTGAACCGTATAGTAAAATAACGCGACCAACAGAAAGAACAGTGCCTTCTTTCACTTTCCATTTTAAAATTTTCACTGGTTTTGTTGTACGAAGAATAATTACTTCGGTATTTGCGCCCATATTTACCGGAAGTTGATAAAATATTTTCCAAAGTCTAAACTACGTTGTTAACACACTTCCGCATCAGCCAAAATTGAATGTTACCAAATCTACTTAGTTAAGCTAATGGCTGCTTGGAACACTTTGTTATTCTTATCTTAGATAATATATTAAAGTATAAAATTACTAAATTTACCTTCTTTTCTATTCGCACACAGTGATCTCTATATTATACTGGATCAAATTATGACGCTAAAGTTTGTTGTCTGCTTGTTAGTGAGGGGACAGGTTTAACAGTTCCATTCAAAGTTCTTGTGCAAAATGGTGTTTCTGCTGAGTAAAAGTATTATTGTTTTAAAATAATAAACGCTTCTTACTATTCGATTGTGTTATACACTTATGTACTAGTTACGCTAAGGTGTTTGGAATGAGGAAGGTTGATTTATAGGAAGTGTACCCACATGTGCGTGGAGGAAACTGGAAAACCATCTAATAAATACCACCCTTAGAACAAATTCCCAATATTAAACCTTGATCTTCCCATCATCAACAATCCAGCCTAAAGCGAGTGTAACGCTTAAGACCCTTCGGTTACATTAAAACTAGGTAGGTTTTTATTTTGAGTTATGTGTCTTAGGTCAACATACATTATTTTATAGCTCTGTTTGAAACGTTTTAGATATTATAATTTTATTTAGAATATACAATTTAATTAATGATTAGTTATTACTGGGAAAAAATTACATATATTCACTATAGAGAGAAAACTAAGCCTACATGTTGAAGTGGAATTATGTGCATATAAATATTGATACGCTATATACTATATATGTGTGATTGTGATTACATATGATGTATATTGTATTTGTAAATAATATAGATAGCCACAAAAGTGATATATAATTACACACACATATTCAATTCCACTTTAACATTTAATATATTCTTTTCATAGTGTATTTGGTAAACTTAGAATTAAAATATATAGTAACTATAGCCTTAGTTTTCAGACAAACAATAAATTGCTAAGCATAGCTTTATTAAATACTAGATAAATGACCCGTTCTTTGCACAGGATTGTTTTATAATACGTTTCATCTTTCCAGCTCAAGGGGATTGAGAGATACGGAAAAACCATCCCCTCCTCGCTTCACTCTATTAAGGGTTGAATTTTGAAAAATAAAAAATTAACTATTGCCCTTTACCTAAAAAAGAACCTCTCTGCCAAGTTTCAACTTTTCAGCTCAAGTGGTTTGGAGGATACATAAAAACCATTCCCGCTTCACCCCCCTAGGGATTGAATTTTGAAAGATTCCAAAAATCCTCTGGCTGCTACCTTTAAATAACTTATCTACGAAGTTTCATCTTTCCAGTTCAAGCCGTTTGGAATATACATAAAAATTACCCCCCACCCTCAGCTTCTTCCCCCAAGGGTTGGATTTCGAAAAATCCCTAAATTCCTAGAAAAAAATTCTTTTATTTTGACAAAGAAAACTCATGTAAAATTTTGTGTTTCTGACTTAGTTTCGGAAAAGCGTGTATCCTTTGTAGGATAAAGGAAAACCCTCGCCCCACTTCACTCTATTAGGGGTTGAATTTCGAAAAATCCCCAAATCCCTGGACCATTACTTTAAAAGAACTTCTCTGCCAGGTGTCATCTTTTCAGCTCAAGCGGTTTGTAAGATACGGAAAAACAACATTTTTCTGTTTCACCACCTTAATGATTGAATTTTAAAAAAATAAAAAAACTCTCTCTCTTTATATAAAAAGAACCTCCCTGCCAAAATTCATCCTTCCAGCTAAAGCGGCTCAGAAGATACGGGAAAAATCACCCACTCCCTACTTACCCCCTTAGGAGTTGAATTACGCAAAAATCTCCAAAATCCTCTAACGCGTATATCTTCAATTTTGACTAAGAACATTCATGTCAAATTTCGCGTTTCTAACTCAAACTATTTAGGGAATACGCGTACCCTTTAAGAAAGCTACTAACCCCATTTTCACCCCTTTGGATACGAATATAAAAAATTCGTTGAATATGTATCGCTTATATTTTTACAAAAAACACTCATGACGTATTTCGTGTTTTGCCATATAAATAAATACATAGACCCTAACATAATGCAGTGTTGGTGGAGTCGGATTTGGTGGTGTACTGGTTGTGTCGGGAGTGAGAAGGATACAGGGGTGTATACTAGATTCTAAAATATTAAATATTATTTTTAACCAAAGTGAAAGGACCGGTGATGCACCCCACTGGATTGCAGGCTTGTCAAAATGGCGACATATTGGAGGGCAATCCCTGATCTG
>CABFWB010006267.1:0-35070 GCA_902151455.1 Timema bartmani
GCAGATAATACCACATTCCTTTGAAGCTATTCTTTCACTCAAGTTTAAATTAGGAAGTAGCTCAGTGAAGGCGTTCCTTGTGTACCGTGTGGAGGTGATTATGTTGTTTGTTATTAAGTGATTTAAATAATATTATTGATAGGGTGCGTTAAAGAAAACCCAGTTTGGAAGTTTTTGATTATGAGATTGACGGTGACAGATCAAGATGCCAATTAGAAGGATGGACTATTGTTACTAAGGTACATTATAATATATTCTTAATCTAGCAATACTTTGATCCAGAGTGTTATTTCGAAAGTAGTTCTCCGCTCTCCTTACACGCAAATGTGGATACACTTCCTCTAAATATAAAAATATAACCATCCTCATTCATTAAAAAACCATTATCAAATCTAGTACATTGACGTAGCTCGAATTGATAGAAAGGCGCTGTGCTAAAAAAAAATTAAAAATTTAAAGAACCAAAACCTGAACCTTTAAAATGTTTGTTTAGAGAACAGGAACCAGAACCAGAACCGATAAAAATTTCTGGTTTACTCCCTGCTTATCATCAACATCATAGTTAAGTGCAAGGATAGGTTAATCTGTCCAAAAAGTTTTACAAAAATCCATCAGTAGCCATCTAATCACACATGGTCAAACCTCTCAAGCATGTGTGAAGTCACCAGTCGCCATCTTCTAATTCTTGCTACATCGTCTGAAACTTCATCTGTCATTAGCGAGTTTTAAATTAATTTCAAAGCTTCAAATACAAACACTGACTAAATAGCAAACAATTGCAAGAATTTATTAATTTTTTGTCATCTTGTGCCCACGTATTATAAATTATTTGCTAAATGAATGTAATTACATTCTGTTTTTAATCACATACTGGTACAAAATGGCTTTCAAGACATGAAATTTGTTGGAAAATTATATTTCCTAATACTTTCTAAGACTCAACAATGCATGATGCATGATAGTTTAATATTTAATTTTAAATTTCTGACACGCTAAGTTAATACTTTAAATATGATCGAAAATTATAATTCAACATAACTTTTCAAATTATTGCATTTAGTTTATTAAGATACAAATGATGTGAGTTGAAATAAGTTCAAACAGCATAGTTAAACAAAATTAGTACAAACATTTTCTTCTATTTTAATTAGGGATGCAGAAGACTTGAAAATATCTTGATCAAATGAGAGAAAAAAAATCTCGGTCTCATCTTGAAAGTTAAAAATGAGTCTTGAAAATTGGAGAAATTTGAAAATAAAAAGATGGAAACGCAAAATAACTGTCCTAAGAGATTTACAAACCCAACACAAAATTTATTATTTCCAATAATACATACAGACATGGAAATAAGCAGCACTTTTTTCCCCAAAGCAGCCTTCATTAAAAATGTGTTGGTTATATATATTATTTTTTAATATCACACCTCGGCATAAGTTGTTACACTACAACAACAAATTATATACATTGCAACTATCACCATTTTATTAACTGCATTTAAAATGTGTACGAGCTATATTTTAATTGTTTGAATGAACTATTAAGATAATACAAAGCAAGCGCCAGCCCAAATGTCATTAGGAACTCAATTAACTAAATATTTACTTTGGTAAACATAATCTACATTTTTGTACTTTTAAAGGAAGTTTTCTCGAATTGTGTGGTTCTCGCATGTTTCCAATTTGAATACAAACCGTATACCAATATATGAAACACTAATAGCGCCAATAAGGTTATAGTAGACTTATTACTTACTCCTAGACTGAACATGCCTGGATAGTGCGACTAGTGAACGCACCCAGCAATACATGTTAAACTTGTAGGCCTACGTATCTTTGATGCACTGTCTAAGTATTTTATTCTGATACAAATTAAACAATTAACATGGCAGCTGACTAGCTGAAATCTTGTTATCATTTCTTGACAAAGGATATTTTAATTTGTTTATAGTGAACTAAATACAAACAAAGTAATCTGAATATTTAAAAAAATTAAATAAATACATATCACTTCAAATAATTATTGCATAATATATAAAAATGTGTGGTACAATAAAATGAACCAATATCTATGTTATGGTATTCAAAAATATTTGAACTTTTTCACACCCCTATAAATTATTGGATTTAATTAAAATCATTATTTTTCTAAATACAGTATAAACAATTACCTGATCTTACAGGATACACTGCGACCTCTCCATTGTCATTTTAATATTTAAACCCTAATGAGTGATACAAAATATTGATGGGGTCATATTTAATTTTATTTTTTTAGAGCAGAAGAAAAACTCTTTGTTCGAGATGATTCTGGATGGATGGTTGCTTTACGAAATAAGACCTCTTTGATGAACACCAATCCCCTAGCAGCACTTGTGTTCAATTTTCCACAGCCATTATATGGCAAACCTTCCCTCTTACCGTTTAGAGATGTTCTACTTCTTTTCCGTAAGGTACTCGTCTTCTTTATTTATATCTTTACATTTACTGAGAGTATTGCTTTACATCTTTGTTTGTTTTTAAATTTATTTTGCACCGTGTCATACTACCCGTTCGGGCTATACGCTTAAGTACTAATTATGCTTATTGAGTTAGGAATTAAGAAAGTTAAATTTAGAGGAAGTGAACCCACATTTGCGTGAAGGGAGAATGGAAAACCATTTAGGAAAAACCACCCCCAGTTCACCCGAGTGAGATTTGAACCTCGATCAGCCAGTCCTCCGCATTCTAGCTCAACACGGAACTAGCACTCTAGCTAACTATGCCACCGAGGTGGGTCTTTACATGTTAGTGTTATACTTTGTGCTTCAGTTCCCTAACACATTAAATTAAGTTTGAACCGAGCGCACAGGACAACTTTTGGAAAGGAGCACTAGGCAAGTAACAGTCATAGCCAAACATTATTAAACACGTATCAAAGCTGTTCTTAGGAAAAATTCTCAGAATTTTTTCTCAGTGTGAAAGGCACGACTGATATAAGGGAAGATTTGAGTTTAAAACACTATCATTTGGGGTTGAGGGATATGCCTCTTTCCTTTTAGTTTAATCAATCATTCTAGTGTTGGACTGGCTTGCTGATAACGAGTAGATCGAGGCTCGAATCCCAGTCAGGTCTTCTTAGTGTGGTTATCCCTAAATGGTTTCCCACCCTCCTTCGAAGCAAATGTGGGTAAATTACCTCTAAAATGCTTCCTTTCTCATCCCTACTCTATCAGAGTCATTATCATTTATGCATATAACCTGAACAGGTAGTAAGATGTAATGATGAAATAAACTATTGGTCTCGCCTACTTTGTCAATATTATACAATTTAGAAACTTTAAAAAAAAATGTATCCCTATCATGAACCAACAATAACAACCAAATCCACCAAAAATTAAAAAATTTCTATTGTGATGTAATTTCAAATAAGAATTATCGTACGGGTAGATTTATGGAATGTAAGTACATTGCTTTAAATTTGTGAAGTTTGTAGGTGTAAGCATTTGAGATTTTTCAAGATTGGTGGCACTAATATGTGTGATAGAACTGACATTTAGCAAGAAATGCTTTGTAGTATACATGGATGTCTGNAAAAAAAAATGTATCCCTATCATGAACCAACAATAACAACCAAATCCACCAAAAATTAAAAAATTTCTATTGTGATGTAATTTCAAATAAGAATTATCGTACGGGTAGATTTATGGAATGTAAGTACATTGCTTTAAATTTGTGAAGTTTGTAGGTGTAAGCATTTGAGATTTTTCAAGATTGGTGGCACTAATATGTGTGATAGAACTGACATTTAGCAAGAAATGCTTTGTAGTATACATGGATGTCTGTGTTTTTATAAACTATGTTAGGTATTATCATTTTAACAATTGTTAATTCTACTGATGCAATAGTAGGGCATTCATTTCACACAATAAACCATATTAGTTACTTATCTATTGGATTTTAAATTTTTGTCTCCACCAAAAATGTCAGGTTTATCATTCTTGATTTATTTTCAAGAGACGTATATTTGGTAACAAATAACTTCTAAATTTAGTTACAATAAACTACACCTGATGCCACTAGTGAATAGTATGCTAAAGACATCTATTGAGTAAAAGAGAGATTCTTTGAGGATAAAATCTGAACAACCAGGGAAAATCGAGACTGGAGGGTCAAAGATGATGATGCACGAACTAGATGCAGGCAAGTCAATACTGGTAAGAAGACGCTGCCTGTGTCAGACACAGCAAAGTCTGGCAAGAGGTTAAGTAAGACATATATGTATAGCGCTATGAGAGAAATCCTTTGTTTGCTCTGGCAATCATCTTAATTAAGATCTTTCATCATAGCAGACCCAACTCAGCTCCCGGCTCTCATCTGTGTTTGTGCGCACGTGAGGTATTATGGGAGTAAAAGGGAAAAGAAAAGACCAAGATATGCCAAAAATGTATGCAGTGTTTTTGTATTTGAATGATAAATCGAGATTTTTCGCGGTGATGATGGGGGGCAAAACAGCTACTTAATGTCCATATTATGACAGAATGAAGATTTGTGCATGGTGCTTATCTGTGAAGTCGTTCTAAAATGGTCAAAAACAGCCTTTTTAATGCACTTTTCATCCAAACATAATTTACTATTTCATTAATGTTCAGCATTAGGAATTTCTATTAACTCTTTATCTACATTAATGTTTAATCAAAAATGATCCACATGCAATAGTGTTCGTGTAAATTTATGATTTCAAGATGACTCTATCACAGGGTTGATTGGTATGTGATGCATGCTCTTAAGAAAACATCAAAAGAAATAAAAGAAAAATAGACTCTCAGGTTTTATGACAGCATCATTGAGTTTGTGACAAAAAGGAGCTGTGATTGGATTTCTTGTATAAATAATCGGTAAGTTTACATTGCCAAAAATGTTGGGGGAATAGGGGAGGAGAGATTATTATTAATGTAATTTGTGTATATATTTACAAATTACTTACCTTTTAAAAGATTGCACACCCTGCTACAGATGCCACATTTCCTCACTTCTTATTATTTATATCTTATTAAAGATAAGTTATTTTCTTCTAAAATATGTGTGTTCTTTTCATTATAACAACATTATTATTATGTTGGCATTTTAAAAGGTTTTTTTTTACATAATTAAATTTGTTTGACATAGTAAAGTTTTAAACTTTTGTTTTTATTTAACTTAAATACTTAAGCTTTCCGAGTAACAACACAAAAGCTTATCATCAATTTAAAAAATGTATACTTGCAAATATCTAAATTTGTGATTAATTCATTGGGGCTCTCTGAAGCTTCGATAATATCAATATTGTTTTGAATTTAACACTATTCGATTTGATAACTCAAATCAAACCAAAATTGAAAAAAATAAGTTTTCTAGGCCGTTTGAATCCCCACAATGTGCCCAGAATGTGTTAATATATTATTAATAACAATAATTGTTATTAAAAACATTAATAAGCAATAAGCATTTACTTTACCTCATAAATATTTTTAGAAGGTAAAGTTAATGCTCATTAATTATTACCGTATTTACTGGAAAGGAAGAAACTTTTTATTTTACCGAACAAAAACAGCCTTTACAAAAACTTCGAACAGCTTATAATCACACCCTTGGATAATATGTAACGAATGTTTTATCTTTGAGGATTGAAGATATATTTTGAAATAGTCTACAATCACCACAACAGATGGGGGGACCTCAAATCCTTAAGGATATTTGAGGATTCAAGCCTCAAATCCTTGAAAAAAAGAAAAAACTTACAGTGAAATTTGTTATAGAGCTCTAATACTGTTTATTAGTGGTTCAGAACCATTTATAATTATATTATATTGCACTTAACAACCAGACCCCAGACCAGTAATTTAACACTAATTGAACAAATGGATTATAAGAAAAAAGCTTAACCTTTAATTAATATTTTTATTTTTTATTATTACATCGTATTTCCATTTCCTCTTATGCTCATAATTCTTTCCAGTATTTGGATTTTAGATTTGGGATTTGAAATTAAATTGTAGATTTGGATTGGTAAAATAGTGGATTTGACCTATCTCTACTAATTATATTAACTAATACTGGAGTACATAAAACAGGCATTCACCTATGTTTGCTAACTGTGGTATTACTTCTTATCCTCAGTTTGGCCATGCCCTGCAGCACTTGCTGACCAAAACCTCTTACGCGGAAGTGTCGGGTTCGTCCAATGTGGAATGGGATGCTGTTGAAGTATGCAGTCACTTCATGACACACTGGTGAGCACAATCAAAACTGGACCATTTGATTACCTAACCTTTTCATCTGGGGGAGCTTAATTGTATCCATTCTGAATGGTCTGCATTCAAATATTTCTCAAATAATCAGCAGCTTTAATAAAAATCCTGAATTGTATCCATAAATGGTGGACTTTAAGTCTTAAGTTTTACTGAAAAAACTTTAAACTGACGTAGAAACTTTGTCATAGGGCGCGGTAGAAATATATGATGGTTTTGCAAGTGTAATAACTTTTGTATTTCCAAACAAAAAATTGTTTACATTTTGTCATTAAATTCAGCATATTTTGCCATTGTTATTTACACCATGAAACCATTTTTAGAACACATGTTAGGTATGGAAATTATCGTCTTGAAAATATCCTCCATTTTCATTCACACATTTCTGAAGTTTTGCTCTGAAGTTAGTCATGACATCACGAAGCATGTTTATCGGTATTGCCCTAATTTCACGTTTGATAGCAACCTTGAGTTCTTCCAAAGTGCGTGGCGTCAAGTACACTGGTCAGACCCGACCATGAATTCTGATCGCTCTGTTTTGATGTTAAGAAACTTCCTCAGACTTCAACTGTGAAGAATACAACAGAACAATGTCCAAGTGTGGTTCCAGCAGGACAGGGTAACCCCCCATACATCACGGGTTTCCATGGCAATGCTTTGAGACATGTTCCCACAACGCCTAATTTCACTTCGTGGAGATATCCCATGGCCAGCGCGGTCACCCGATCTTTCGGCATGTGACTACTTTTTGTGGGGTTATCTGAAGTCGAAAGTTTTCATTGGTAAGCCACGTGCTTTGGAAAAACTCAAGGTTGCTTTCGAACGTGAAATTAGGGCAATATCGATAAACATGCTTTGTGATGTCATGACTAACTTCAGAGCAAGACTTCAGCAATGTGTTAATGAAAATGGAGGACATTTGCAAGACGTTATTTTCAAAAAATTGTTTACATTTTGTCATTAAATTCAGCATATTTTGCCATTGTTATTTACACCATGAAACCATTTTTAGAACACATGTTAGGTATGGAAATTATCGTCTTGAAAATATCCTCCATTTTCATTCACACATTTCTGAAGTTTTGCTCTGAAGTTAGTCATGACATCACGAAGCATGTTTATCGGTATTGCCCTAATTTCACGTTTGATAGCAACCTTGAGTTCTTCCAAAGTGCGTGGCGTCAAGTACACTGGTCAGACCCGACCATGAATTCTGATCGCTCTGTTTTGATGTTAAGAAACTTCCTCAGACTTCAACTGTGAAGAATACAACAGAACAATGTCCAAGTGTGGTTCCAGCAGGACAGGGTAACCCCCCATACATCACGGGTTTCCATGGCAATGCTTTGAGACATGTTCCCACAACGCCTAATTTCACTTCGTGGAGATATCCCATGGCCAGCGCGGTCACCCGATCTTTCGGCATGTGACTACTTTTTGTGGGGTTATCTGAAGTCGAAAGTTTTCATTGGTAAGCCACGTGCTTTGGAAAAACTCAAGGTTGCTTTCGAACGTGAAATTAGGGCAATATCGATAAACATGCTTTGTGATGTCATGACTAACTTCAGAGCAAGACTTCAGCAATGTGTTAATGAAAATGGAGGACATTTGCAAGACGTTATTTTCCATACCTAACTTGTGTTCTAAAAATGGTTTCATGGTGTAAATAACAATGGCAAAATATGCTGAATTTAATGACAAAATGTAAACAATTTTTTGTTCGAAAATACAAAAGTTATTACACTTGCAAAGCAGTTATATTTCTGCCGCACCCTGTACTTCCGGTATAGTGCAACAGGATATAATTTTCTTAACTTGCTACTTATGATATTTAATTGGTTAGACAAATGTAGGGCAATAGCAGTTAAACGAATGAACATTTTGGAGCACGTAAGAGTGTAAAAAGTGAGAGTGAATCAAAATAACTCTATTTAAAAAAATCCGGCTCCTTTAAGCTGTCCCGTTGTCTATACTATCAGTGTGTAAAGTTTAAGCTTTCTAGGTCATCTAGGGTCTTCTGAAGGGTGTTCAAAATAACACACACATTAGGAAAATATATAGTGAGATTGTAAGCCCGTCAGCAACTGGCGAACTGAACTTATTAAGATAAGCTGAAAAACGCTAACTTTTAATTCTATCCAAAAAAGTTTGTTTTTTTTAAAAAAAGGGGGTTGAAAATAGGGCTTTCTCAAAAGCGCTCGAGCTAGAAACATGTAATTTGAACTGCGGTTTGACAAAAAAAAAATTAGGTTGTACTTAGCTATTTATTTGAGAAATGTTTGAATGGAGACCATTTAGAATGGATACAAATCATGATTTTGTGGATATAATGCAGATAATTCTAGTGGATGCAAATCATAATTTTAATTTGTGTTGTTTCTTTGAGAAAAGTCTGAATGGAGACCATTCAGAGTTGATAAAATTCAGTCCACTCTTGATCTATATGGACCAGTGGGTTAACCAGTGGGGTTCGGTGCACCTGGCTACAAGCCTAGCGGTACTGGGTTTGATTCCTGGCTTGTTATTTGGGTATTTTTCCTTTACGGTGAATGATCTCAACGGTCACCAGGATTTGGTTAGTTAGGCTGAAGTTAGGCTAAGACTCATGTCGGCTCCACAACTTCATAATCACTATCATCACATCTCATTACGGGTAAGCGTAGACAACCTCCATAGGTGTACCCTGGGTGACTGAACATGGATATAAAAGTCTCTCCCAGTCAATACACTCCATTTGTTTGCAGGCTGTATGAGCCGAGCACATTGGCTAATATCAGCAGCCATTACGAGAGTGGGAATCCTCTCCCAGATGACATTGTGGACAAGTTGTGCAGAGTGAGACAACATCTAGCAGGCTATGACTTGTGTCAGGAATTGTATCTTTCAGCTTTGGATCTGGAGCTCCACACCACGTAAGAACACCTCTAAACAGAAACTAAAACTATCAAGTATTTTACACAATTTAGTTATATTTTCTCATCTACCTTCTCATAGTTATAAAACAACACATTATGTTTTTGATGAATTGCTAAATTTAGGGTTTGAACAACCCTATTTTAACCAACCTTCTCTTTTCATTCCTTACAATATGTTTTAATAGTTTGACTGTTGCCTGGTGAGGCTACTTCTTAACTACTTCCACTCAGTTAGAAAGTTGACCAAAAACTGCCCAATGCTGCTGGGCACCCCTTGTTTGGTATTTGTTTCTCTCACTTGCTGTTTAACACCCTCTGCCAAAACCTATTTAGAGCTACATTTTGCAATGCATGCACTATGGAAGGATTTCTCTAGTAATAAAACTATTTTTTATGAAATAAAAAAAAATATTCTTACCCTCTTATTTCTTGTCACTACCTCATTTTCTTTGTCACCCCCCTCATTTTCTTTGTCAACCCCTCAATTTATTTGTCATCACCTCTTTTTCTTTATCATCCTCTCTTCTTCATCTCTTCTTTTTCTTTATCATCCGATCTTATTCATCCCCTCTTCTTCTTTATCATCCTCTCTTCTTCATCCCCTCTTTTTGTCATTCCTTCTTCTTTATCATCCCCTCTTTTGTCTTTATCATCCCCTCTTCTCCTTTATCATCCGCTATTATTCATACCTCTTCTCCTTTATCATCCCATATTCTTCATCCCTCTTTTCCTTTATCATCCCCTATTCTTCATCCCTCTTCTCCTTTAATTCTCCTTTACTATCCCCTATTCTTCATCCCTCTTCTCCTTTACTATCCCCTATTCTTCATCCCTCTTCTCTTTTATCATCCCCTATTCTTCATCCCTTGTCTCCTTTATCATTCCTTACTCTTCATCCCTCATCTCCTTTATCATTCCCTATTCTTCATCCCTCGTCTCCTTTATCATTCCCTATTCTTCATCTCTCTTCTCCTTTATCATCCCATATTCTTCATCCCTCTTTTCCTTTATCATCCCCTATTCTTCATCCCTCTTCTCCTTTACTATCCCCTATTCTTCATCCCTCTTCTCCTTTACTATCCCCTATTATTCATCCCTCTTCTCTTTTATCATTCCCTATTATTCATCCCTCGTCTCCTTTATCATCCCTTATTCTTCATTCCCTCTTCTTCTCTATCATCCGCTTGTTAACTTGGAGTCACTGTGTAGCCTGCTTCTCTCACGGACTCATCTCTCAGGTATAGGATAAGTTAAGTTTAATATTGACCCAACACCCACACAAACTATCCCGTGCATCGTTGTAACAACGATGCTGCCCAAGTATTGTGTTGTTATTTTTATTTTAGAGGTACACTAGTTGTTTTCTTTGTCTCAGTAAGGAGTTCTGGCTGGACATTGTGCGCCGTCTGTTGCCCCAATACTCGTCTTTTCCTCTGGAAAAGATAGACTCACACCCATGCGCCTTCTTACCCATCTTCACTGGACAGTGGGGGGCTGCCTACTACTGTCACTTGTGGGCGCGCATCGTCGCAGCTGATGCTTTCAGTGCATTCAGAGAAGTTGACCGTAGGAACTCTGCTGAGATATCAGAGATTGGCAAGAGGTGAGTCAGCTTGATGGTATTATGTTTATCTTCAGATTAAATAGATATGTAGGCCCTAGTATTATTATTATTAATGATGCTGATATGTAGGATTGTGCAATGTCCACTTTTTTAATTCCAAGCGAAGTTGAATTGAATAATATGAGATATCACTGAAGCTGAATTAAATTTTGACTATTTTTTAAAAAAGTTTATTGTTAGATAAAAATATTATACTTTGCATAACTTTTAGGGGGTATGCAATCTTGTTTTTTTTTCATTCGATTTGAGCTCGAGTTTGAATATATTCATCATGTTAAAATGTTGAGAGTATATATTTGTTTATTTTAAATGTAAAATAGCATATTTAAAATGTCACCTGTCTAAACAAACATAAAATGTATATACCACATCTTTAACAAGTAATATTTTTTAAATATAGTATGAAAAAAACACATGTTATTAAAATAAGAATCACACTATTTTTTTATAAATGATAGTACCCAAAAATAAAATGTGATAAAACATAAATATTGGATTTAAATTAGAAAAATAAACACTTTCTAAAAACATAAATTAAAAATAAGAACAATCAAGTTAAAATATAATATTATGCTAACACCCACAGTAAAGACTTTGATTCCTGCCATACCACCAGAGTACTCAGAGCATTCACTACAGTAGGGTGGGCCGAAATTGACTTTTTTAAAAAAAAAAATTAGGAAATTTTAAACTACAATAGCAACCAAAAGTTGCATTTAATATTAAATGGTGATCAATTTTTTTTTATTTTTACTAAATAACATCTTCTGCCCTCTACCAAACTTTTATATTTACGTTAACAATTCAGCTATTCCATAATACTTCGATACCTCTTATTTTTAATAAAAAACAAGATAATTTAAAAATATTATAATTCACCTTTTTATGAAAATATGTTATTATAGATATTTATAAATAAACACACAACTGATACTTATGGATAATTTTAACTGAAGACATTTAATAAACATAATAAAATTTTTTGAAAAATATTTTAAAATTCACAAGTTTGTTTACTGTCTCACATATTGATATTGTATACACTATCATTTAGTGAAAAATGCATTTAAAATTATTGTTAGACTATTTTAAATTGGGCTTTATTCTCAAAACATGGCATTATTTCTCGTGACTTCATTCTTGTCCGAATAAAACCATCTCTGGCCTTTGTACCAACTACTGAAGAAGACAACTCAGTTACTAACTTCACACACCTCTTTACAGCCTGTGTGTGACAAAGAAAACTTGTAAACTGCACCTCTGGTATAGTGCTTTCATTCAGTAAGGATTTAAGATCATCGTCTGACAAGCTAGCTAAAATTGGAGGAGACGTAAAATCACACTTGTCCCGGCAAATCAATTAAATATAATCTTTGGCCTTCAAGCTCAATTTAGGAATAACAAACTGTCTTTTGTCCCATGTTTGTTGTTATCATGGACAAATAATGTTTTCTGGATGGCTAAGGTAAGCATTACGTTGTATTACAGGGTCAACAACTGTTTTAAGCTCATCATTCAGGCAACGTGATAGTTGTAGTGATTTAAAAACGTGCCAGCCACCATCTTTAAAAGAAGATTGCACTTTTATCTCAAACCATATTGGTGCATACACTCTAATTATAAATTCAATGAAATTTTTTAGATTTAAAACTACTTAACGTCGCAGCACACGATTTGTCGTTGTTACCCACCTAGAATGAGCCAGTTTCCCTGGACGACGATTAGCTAAATTTATAGTACACATACCGCATGAAATATAAATAAGCTTGATCATTACTTAAATCACTCACTTTGAGTTCTGGTGATTGACAGTTGATTTTACCAAACTTCACAATTGGAAGCTGTTCACAATTTTCTAGTAACGTTATAATTTTTCCATAATACTCGCAAGGTCCAGTAGTGGCTCCATCGAGATATTAAAACAAGTGTCTCAGGGGAAGTTCATTTGCATGTAACTGGTATATTAACGACTGCAATGGATGCTTTAGTTCTAGTTCCAGGTACCTATAGCCCCATTTTTGTTCTCAATATTCACAGCGGTGCCATTAGAACCAATAGCTCTCAGTTCATTTAAGTTTAAGCTGCTTTCAAAACAAAAATCTAAAATGCTTCATGCAATAGATTTTCCCGTTCCAGAAGCTGGTATAATGTGGCCTAGATAGAAAGACCCTGGTTCTTCAATAAGAGATGTATGTTCTTCTACAACAATTCTTTGATAGTGTTGGTCTTATTTATTTTCTTAGCTTAAGGTTTTATCTTGCTTACCATCAAAGATGATACCTTTTATTAATTTAAATGAGGTTTGAAATTCTTCACTGAGAGTACGGCGTGTTTTTTTGAAGAATTCTTCCAACTTTATTTTTATCAATTACTTCTAAGCAATCCTTTGCTGTTATTACTCCAACTTCTTGCAAAACAGCTGAATCAATAGCTGCAGCTGATCTATCCGATACACCATATTTATCACACACTCTTGCTAGTGTTGGAAGCTGTAATACTAACATCTTCCTCGTGTGAATATGATTCTGAGTTTGATGTAGAAGACTTAGTATTTTGATAACTATTTTTTTCATCAAAATTTATTTGTGTAAAATCGTAAATGTTAGATTTACCAAATTTTTTGACTCGTTTAGATTTTGTTTCTTCTTTTCTTTCTAGCCTATTTATTTCAATAAAGTCACTTTTTCCTAAAGCCATTTTTCTGGATGATCTTTGATCTCAAAGAAACTACTGCTCTCTGATAGGTACTTTTCTATTTTTTTCCCAAATACATTGAGAAAATGATACAGATTTACAAGCAGCGACGTTAAAGTGTTTGCTTGCTATTGATCTAAAAGTATCAACTCTTATGTCGTAGTTTGGATTTAATTTGGCTTTAGTATTCCTTATAAGAGTTAGGTGCTTATTATGGTAGTTGTGAAGCAGTTGCAGTATAAAATCTTGTGATATATTAGGAATTCGAAGCTGTTTTCCAAATTTCTTCAATGTTTTTTGATACCACTTTAGATATTTCATAAAAAGTAGGCTCTTTTCTGAACATCTTACATTTCAAGTCATACCTTATAAACAAATATAATTTCAAATCATCTTCTATTGTTGATAAAAGGATTTTACTAAGTTCCCTAGGACTGCCAACAATTTGAAACTGTACTTTACTTCTAATCATATTTAAGCTCGTCACACTCATTTGGTAAACAAAGTCACACAGATCAAGATCACTTTGAGAATGTTTTAATTTAATTGTTCATGTAGTCACTGACAAATAGGAAACACAATTTTTATTTTTAAATGTCTATAAAAACACAGAAACCATGTAGAAATAACAATATTTGTTCGCGCACAATGGTTTAGCTTTTCAACTAGCAACTGTCTCAACACTGCTTCCCGCTCCCGGCCTACCTGCTGCTACTTATTTTGTTTATCGTGGCGTAAGGGCAGGGGGCAAAGGCGAAGTCAGAGCGGAGACTAGAGCAAAGAGGGGCAACTTACAGCCTGTTCATTGCTCATGCTCATCAGTCATACGAGTATGTTGACTAATCACTTTCCCGGTTCGGGCGGGAAATAAATCCCACTTATTGTTCCAGCAGGTACTACTGGCTCAATCTCTATTGGAGACAGTCATCTTCTTTGTTCTGTAACAAACTTGGGGTGCTTTAGGGGGATATTTTACTGTCTGTGGTAAGACAAACTAGTTGGAAAGTTAGTGACTTATTGTGCTCTGTCTCTCAACAGTTATTTGTTAGTTTCAGCAAGCTTTCAAAAGAATAATTAATAAAAATAATGAATTAAAATTAATTATTAAATTTATATTATTCAGTATTTGTTCAAAATTTGGTTATTTGTTTCGATAAAAAATGCTATTCACACACCCCTATTTATATTATTATATTCTTATGATATATTATTTGTATTATATTTAATAATATCTAGTATAAAAACAATATATACTTTTAATCTAGAACTATTCTAAAGTGTAATTTCTATAATTTTCCATTCCTGTCCCAATCCCAATATTTTGACTCTTTTCCCATCCCAATATAAAAATGTAATTCCCGGCCATCCCTAATTTAGACCTAACCTAACTATTCATTTAGGTTGGCTTCCTTCACTATCAATTACTTTACATTTTTTACAATAGTTATCTATTATATTTTATTAGAGTTGGGTCAAATCCACTATTTTACGAATCCAAATCTCCAATTTACCTTCGAATCTCAAATCCGAACTCGAATTTTGAAAAAAAATTATGAATATAAGAGGAAATATAAATATAATAGGATAGGATAATAGAAAATACAAATAGTAGCTAAATGTTAAAATCAATTTTATAAATCCATTCATTATAACATTCATACATTCACTTAAGTGTTAAATTACTGGTCTGGGGCCTGGTTGTTAAGTTCATACTATTATTATAATTGGTTCTGAACCATCAATAAGCAGGATTAGAACCCTAAAACAAATTTAACTTGAAAATTAAAAACTTTTTTTTTCTAAAAACTTGAAGTTCAAATCCTTGAATCTCGAATATCCTTAATGATTCGAGAGCCCATCCTTACATATTAATTTTTGCCTAATTCACTTTATTTCATACATATTAGATGTTAATATTAACTGTCAATGTTCTCAAAAGCTCAAAATCTCAACAATTTGAACATAAATTGAGTAGTTTAACTGTCATTATTTTTATTGGCAAAGCCTTTTAACTGCCAAAGCTGTAATATATTTTCGAAAAAAGTCAAAGCTGATATTTTTATTCTAAGCCAAGTGGAAGTTTCAAAGCTTTGCATACCCCTACTATCTGGTGGAGCATGAGTTATGCTGGTGGTTTTTGGAATGTTGATACAGTGTAATGCATTCACTTTGGTTTTAATATTGTGTGTGTGTTGTGCTACTATGGATTAAAAATATTACTTGAGGTATTTACCATACTAATGCAGGTACATTTCCTCTAAGATACCCTCTCTTTGTACCCACTTTAGTGGCTCAATAGTCTTAACTCTAAGGCGTCACTTTCGTGTTAGACTGGCCTGCTGATGACAGGGAGATTGGGGTTTGAATCCTGGTCGTGTCTACTAAAAGTGGTGAAGATGAATTTATTATTCTTAAAAGTGTATATTAAAATAAATAATTTTGAAGTATTTCTTGAATATTGAGATTTATTTTTTTAATACTTTAAAATTCACACACGCAGCCATTTCACTTGTTTACTACATGAATCGGTATGTCCGATTCAAACTCCTGTTATGCATAGGCTAGCGGCAGACTTGAGAGATAGTTGAGCAGATGTGCAAGGAACATGGCATTCCTTAAATTATTTTTAAAAAACGTACGCAAATAGTGAGTCCTTACTTATAAAAAAAATTGCTGTTAATTTAGATAAAATCTTGGATATTTAACTAAAATAATAGTTAAATAAAATCTACACAAAAATTAGTTATTTTGTACATATACATAAAGAATTAATTTATGAGTAAAATTATTATCATCAAGGTTGTTATTTTTGTTATTTGCTATAGGCGCATGCGCTTTCAAAATCAGAACCATATATTTTTTTAGTAACTCACATGGCAAGATTTAAATAGATTAGTAAAATAAAAAAAGTTACCTTGTTTATTTGTAAATTAGAAATACTGAAATTTATTTATATTTAAATGGATTTATTAAATCAAAAGTTTCTTTGTTGATTTGTAAAACAGAAAAACTAAAATTTTGTAATACTAGACTTCTCAAACCTATAACTCACCCACTGAATTAACTTGAACTCATATTTTTCTAGAACGTTGTTCTTGTTCTTGAACCTGCTTCAACTCTTGTGTTTTGTTAATTCTATCTTGTGTGTGATATATATGATATTAAAGCAAATGCATGTTTTTTTTACTGCTCAGGTTGTATGCATAAAAAAGAGTTTTTAATATAAAGGTAATGTGAATATAACATTTATATGTTGGCATTAAGCTACAAATATTGGTGTTAAGAAAATGTAATATTTAATTTGATGGTAGATAAATATACTCAATGTCTAAATAATAGTTTTAATCCAAATTAAATAGAAAAATATTCGAACTTCAATTCGGCTTTGAGAATATTTCACATATTCAACTCGACTTCGCTTCGAAACCAAAAAAGTGGACTTCGAACACCCCTATTTTTTCCCAAATGGTTTTCCACTCTCCTTCCACGCGCATGCGGGTATATTAACTCTAAAATGCTTCCTTCCTCATCCCTACACCATAAGAATAATTATAATATATGTGTATAGCCTGAACAGGTAGTAGACGCGGGTATAAAAAACCTTATCTTTGTTTACAGGTTCAGAAACACTATTTTAGCCAGCGGAGGTGGATGCCACCCTAGCAAAGTGTTTAGACTATTCAGAGGGCGTGATCCGTCCCCTAATGCCCTTCTATACACATTGGGTCTGAAGGGAAAACAATCACTTATTCATTGATACACTGTACATCGTTACCATTAAAATAGCAGTGTTTTTACTTCTTCTGTGTTGCATTATTTGTAATTAATTATAAAATAAAAACTTTGTTTAGTAACTTATGGTAAAGTAAGGTAAGCAATAGACTGTATCTATTTCAATGGTAGCAGGGTCCAAGGCATCACAATAGACTGGACTTCTGATGACAGGGGTGACCGAGGTTTCAACCTCGGTCGTGTGTACTGAAGGTAATTTTTCCTAAAAGTTTCCCACCCCCACCACACGTAAATTCCAAAACATTTCCTTGAAATTCAACCTACCTCACTCTTAGCGCAATAATGTTGATATTCAAATAACCTGAACAGGTAATAAGCTGCGGTGCACTCACTTACAATAGATACTTTTTAGGTTATTTAGTGTTTAAGTCGAATACTCAAATACCAATAATGACCACTTTATGAAAGTGTACCAGAATTTACCTGGAAAGTGAATGTAAAACCACAATCTGTAAAAAATTGTTTCCAACCATTTTCTCTCAGTCGAAATCAAACCCTGCTATCCAAGGTCATACTTTGGTACATCGCATCTTGTTCATCACTAAATTTTTAAGTAACCATTAGATGTTGAACTAGTATTGTTTCCTTAAACTGTTGGGCGTATTGCGTGGACCGGCGACATCCGTCCCAGCGTCTCTCTGTTCTCGTGCTGAGCGTGTAAGGGAACCTTGAGCGCACATTGACCTGAACAAACTCTTTCCTCCCTCACAATACCGGGCGGTGCCTCGTGCGTTTAACCTGGGACCTGCAGATTCGGGCGGAGGGAACACAACCAAAGTGGAATTACAATATTGCTATTAAATACCTTTTAGTACCCAATAACAAGGTCAGTTTATAGCTATTTTTCTGACTAATAATATTTGGATTCCAAGAAAAGTTTTTCGATTTGTAACCACAACATTAAACCCACTGAATACTATTCATAGTTTAGCTTAGTACAGTTTAGCTGTAAATATTAATAATCTCATTTAAACTAAAATGGTCATCATAATGTGGTGTTAATATTCTGATATGTAGAACTAATAAAATAGGCTTATAAGTTATTCTTTCAAGTACCTTCTTTCATAGATGAGATGATGGTAATTATGTAAGGAAATAAAGCATTTTTTTACCATAGAGTGCATACAATTGTATACACCAACTGCATATTTACAGAAACATCTCTAAATGAACCACACTCTTATTTTTGTCAAAATATTTTTTTGTAATAAACTTAAATACCTCATATTTTCAATATAATATTGACATTAATTAAATTCATCTTACATAACACCCAAATAACTTGAATATTTTATGTATAAAATATTTTGTGTACAAGGCTTCCATGGTTTGAAGGGTGGTTTTTGACAGTTAGAAGAAATTTCTCTATTTTAAACATTGACTGAAAGTCACTAATGTCAACTTATTCAGAAGTAATTATTATTTACTTACTAATAATATATAATAAACAGAGTAATCAGACGAGTTTAATATAATTCCCTAAGGATTACTGTATAGTTGATGTTTTCGCAACTATTGAAAAACAAAATATATTAATATAACTATTAGGATTTTTGTTTTTTGGTTGTGGCAACAAGAGAAATTATATATCATGAAATAAAGTATTGTGTTCACACTTGAATTTTACCAAAAAAAAAAAGTTTTTTTTACCTTAGAATGAGAGCCATACAAAATATTAGTTTCAAAATAAAACATTTTTATTTTGAAAACAGCATAATAACACAACCACCTTGACAGTTTGTGTGACGTTGACAACCACCCTTGCTTTGACGGTTTTTCCATCTTAATTTTAGAATAGCATGCTACATTTTAGAAGCTCTCATTTGAAAAGCATTTTTAAGTGAACTATATACACCTATTCCACAAAAAAGAAACATCCAAATGGTTATTTTCATAAGTTTGTGTTTTAATACTATAAAAACGGTAGTCATTGAAAATAAATTGTTTGTTTGTGTGAAAGTTTTGACTTCTATAGGTAACAACAAATCAACATATGGTTTTGCAGATAATATGTTTCGGAGAATGGATAGACGGTCACTTTTCCTAGCTCTTGATGCCACCTCTTATACTGTGGATGACCTTTACATGTACCTCACTAAACATACATCAGTGTACGTTCACTTGTCATCGACATTATTAACTAGCTAACTAGCTCCAACTATGAAGAATTTCACCATCAGACTCTTTGTGTGATTGAAACATATGTCGCTTAACGTCACTTCTTCTATGTGACTTGTATTGACATAAGTCGCATTTAAAGCGTGGTTCTTTTCCACATTCATGGCGCTTATGACTTCTCAGAGAACTGCTCCATTTGTAAACTCTGCTACATTTATCACAAGGAAAAACACTCGTATCATTAAGAGGTTGATTAGAACAAAACATGTCTTCATTAAATGTCACAAAATTAATCTTCTGGAGGGAATTGTCAATTTGCCATTGTTCTTCAACACTTGACCAGCTCTCGGGAACCACTATGTCTGCAAACAAATGAAGTCACATAAATCAATTAGATAGTAGCATTTACATTATGGTATTTATTTTATTTTCCTTAAATACTTTGTTAATTATTTCTCCTCCAAACCTAATCTTATACATATTCAGATTGTAACTAAATTGAGAGGCAGAACAGGGTAAACATTTTAACTGAACAGAAATATGTATGAAATCATGTGCATTAAACATATATATAAATATAATAAAATGATAGAAAACGAAACAAAAAATATATATATTTTTTAAAAACACATACAATATTTACAAACACTTCACTACTACATGGCATCTTCCTCAGGAACTGGTAGACTAAACAGAAAGTTGGTTTAGTTGGTGCCAACTTAGTTGTTGAAGGATAAAAACTTATTTGTTGTTGAAGGACAAAAACTTATTTGATGGATTAAAAATTCTGCATTAACTAGAGCTGGGTCGAATCCAAATCTTGGAAAAAATCAACATAAGAGGAAATTGTAAATATAATAGAAAATACAAATCGTAACTAAATGTTAACATTATTTCTTATAATCGATCTATACATTCAGCTATGTGTTAAATTACAGGTGTGGGGGCTGTTTGTTGAGTTTGTCCTATAATTATAATTGGCTCTGAACCACTAATTAGCAGTATTAGAGCTCTAAAACAAATTTCACTTGAAGATTTAAAAAAATCCTTTTTTTTTATTATGGATTTGAGTCTCGAATATCCTTAAGAATTCAAGGGATTCTAAGGATTTGAGGCCTCTCCCTAGCCATAACATTCTTTATGTTTTAATATGAGCTACAAACACAACCATAATAGCAAAATAATATATGTGCAGATCAAAGACCGTCTCTCTTGCATTTGACAAAAGTGGGTTAGCAAGAAAGAATATAGAAGGTAATATGAAAATTAAATGATGAATACTGTGACTTGAGAAACTATTTTATGTGTATCTTAGTAAATAATGCTTTTAAAAATAGTGCCCCTCTATGGACTAACCAAATTATTTAACATTCATGTGAATCAATAAATTATAAGTCTTTTTAAAATAACAATATTAATTAATCACCTTTAAGTAAAACCTCTTTCCTCTTTTTTATATATATTTTCCATCTTTATCCTTTTGTCATGCTTTTACATATTCCTATCATTGTTTACACTCCCTCCTAATGAGTTCTGATAGAATGAAACCTAGGTTGAGAGAGTGAATGGTAATGATCGATTTTCTTTAAGAGGCCTTCTTGTCAAATGGCAGCACTGTAAAGTGGGAACTCTGTTCTTCTTTTCATTGTAATATCCATATTTTGTTTGCTCTTGCTCTCTTTCATGTATTAATACCTTTCCTTTACCTTATTCTATAAAGGTACATCTGCCAGTAATTGAGTTAATATTTGAATAATAAATATTTAAAGAGTCAATCCATGTACATGTGAATAAAATATTTTATAATACAGAATATTAAAAAAGATTATTTGAAAAATGATATCACTTGTCAAATATATTTCTTTTTCTACTTTGTTAAATTTCCATAAAAACGCTATATTATTTGTACATAATTATATTGTCAACTCACATTGTATTCAGTATTTAAGTTGATTTAAATTATTATATGTTTTAATTGTTCCTAGTTTTATAACCATTTTGCTACAAATAAAAACCACTCTTGTTTATTGATGTGTTTTCCATCTTAAACCTGTTATAACGTTGCCCAACACAATGTTGTTGTTACCTGAAGACTTGGTTGAACAACAGGTTACTCTCTGGAGCTGAAGACTGTTGTTCTTGTTTGAACAACAGGTTATTCTTTGTACCTGAGTACTGTTGTTTAGCTGTTGGTCTTGGTTGAACAACAGGTTACTCTCTGGAGCTGAAGACTGTTGTTCTTGTTTGAACATCAGGTTACTCTTTATACCTGAAGACTGTTGTTTAACTATTGTTCTTGTTTGAACAACAGGACCTGAAGACTGTTATTTAATGTTTGTTATTGTTTGAACAACAGGTTACTCTCTGGACTTGAAGACTGTTGTTTAACTATTGTTCTTGTTTGAACAACAGGTTACTCTTTGGACCTGAAGACTGTTGTTTAACTGTTGTTCTTGTTTGAACATCAAGTTACTCTCTGGACATGAAGACTGTTGTTTAACTATTGTTCTTGTTTGAACAACAGGTTACTCTCTGGACATGAAGACTGTTGTTTAACTATTGTTCTTGTTTGAACAACAGGTTACTCTTTGGACCTGAATACTGTTGTTTAGCTGTTGGTCTTGTTTGAACAACAGGTTACTCTTTATACCTGAAGACTGTTGTTTAACTATTGTTCTTGTTTGAACAACAGGTTACTCACTGGGCATGAAGAAGCTTCCCCTGGCAGTGAAAGTTATTTTTTTTAATAAGTTTATGAGTGATTTAGCCATATCATTTATACTTAGGTATTCAGGTATACTCCATTCATGGTAGGAATTACTCTCTGAAAGGTCTTTTTTCCTACCAATATCCTACTATATAACAGATTTCTGGTAGGGAAAAAGGCCTTTCAGAAAACAATTCCTATGCTGAACAGACTTTATGTGTTTTTGCTATCCCTTATAATTTAAACTATATTCGTAAGAATAACCTAAATTTCTCCCTCCACTTAAAACTGTTATTAAATCATTTAAGCCCTTTAGATATTAAAATATTTAGCTTATTTGTTTAGAATTTCCTCTTGTTTTAGATAATCTTATAAGACCTTTATATTAACAAGGGGAATGTGAGTGTTAAAAATTCGAGTTCAAGACAAAATATGTTAGTAAACACAATATTTTTTAAATTTATTTGAATGGCCTTAGTTTAAAATATATCATAGCAAACAAAAACCGACTCTTTTCTCAACTTCAACGTGGAAAAAGGGCTTTGCCTGCTGAACCCTTGGAATTGGTAAGTCCCCCATAAGAGGAAATCATGGTTTGGGGTTTACCTTAAAGCAGTCATTACAATGTTGAACCCTCTGACGTACAGCACTCCTACCAGCCAGGATCCAGTACTTTTGTCTGAGTATGGAAAGAACAAGATGTGCACCAGTATGTAGATTATCTCGATGACATTGATCAATAAGTAAGGTCACCAAATGGTGTCCTTTTGAGAGTAAAATAGGATGCTGTTGCTCATATGTAAAGGACGAATTACTTATTCTCCTTCCTACTCGAATAGGTTTGTCTTCGTCAACAAAAGGACTTTATTTCTTCAAAGACAATGAGCATGAGTCTCGACGAAGTAAACACTTGATATCATTCAAAAAATGTTTTTTCTGAACAGCTTTGAGTAGAACCTTTGTTGCTTGATTAAGTTCTTTGCTGGTGATAAACTCTAAAAGTGGAATGAACTTTGATCTGCAATGATTTATGAATCCAAGGATATAAGCCGTCACCTTTTGTAGTTTCCTTAAAAAGGATGTGCGAGTAATCAAGTCAAGGAAAACATCAATGGCTTCTTCATTGATTTTAAAACAAATTAATGGTTTCCCTTATTGTGTATAACTTGGATCAGATTCCAGTCTCAGATCTTGTAAAGGCCAGGTTGACCTGTCTAGTTTAATCCAGGAGGATCCTTCCAACTATAGTTGATGGTGGACAAGTCCCGATGGAATTAAACCCGAGATGCACAATCCTCTGGGTTGTTTTCTCTAGGGATATGATATCAATGTTTTTCTGGTGAATTGTCTTGATTTAGGGCAGCACAATTGCGGATGAATGTCTTCTATTTATGTGGTGACGAGTGACGCCAATAAAGTATCACTGTAGAATCAGTTCAAGCAAAAATGTCAGATGGTTTTAATTTGTCTGAATAAGTATGTATTATAAAATTAATTAATCTGGTTAAAAGTAAAGCAGCTCATAGCTCTAGCCTTTGCAAAGAAATTGTTTTTAAAGGTGTAAACTTTTACTTAGCACATAACAATGATACCATGGTACAATTAGAAGGGTCAACTGTTCTTGTATAAATAACAGCCCATTTCTAAAGCATCAGAAAATCCAAATAACGAGGCCGCTTGGTTATCGATAACTGAGAGAGTTCTTAATGAAAGAATGTCCAGGCTTCACGAATATTATCAGGTGGGGTATAATACCAATACAATTTTAAATTCCACAGAATTTGTACGAGCATTTTTGCAAAATAAAATAAGTGAAGCCACTAGACCTAAGGGATCAAATATTCAAGCGACAGTAGACAAAATGCCTCTCTTTGTACATTTAGATGGCTACAGATCCACATTAAAGGTGAATCCATCAGTATTAGGTAACCATTGGAGTCCTGATATTTTGATGGTGGAATATGAAGCACAATCAAAGTGTTTTACTTGACTAGCAAGGTGCTCAGCTGGAATAGATCCAAGCACTTCCAAACTGTTACTGGCCCACTTTCTCAATTCAAATCCGCTAGCCCTGAAGAAATAAACCAATTGCCGAAATAAATTAATAACTTCCTCGGGTGTACAAGAGTCAGTGACTATGTAATCTACATAGATGTCTCAACCAATCTAGAGGCAAAAGGAAAATTCTCTTGCTCATCAACCACCAGCTGTTTCACAACTCGAATTGAAAAGAACGGTGCAAGTTTAACACCTAGGAATACCGTGTTCAATTGGAATATTTGAAATTTGTTTGAGGAAAGAAACACCAAACAATTTGTTGATAAAAACGATTTTCAGGGTGGATCCATCCCTATTTGTCGGTACATTTCTTGATGTCTGACATGAGTGCTACAGGATTAACACGCAATTTAAGTAGAATTTCAAAGCGAGAGTCTAGATGTAGATTTAAAGCTAGCGTCGAATACCACTCTTAGTGATAAAATTAGCTTGACTGGCCGAGTCCATGAACCATATTATTTCATGAAAATTTCCATCAACATCAGGGATATGCAAAATTACTGTTGAAAGAACGGTTGTTTTCAGTGAAGGAGCAGACTCCATTGAAGTAGAAGCCATAAATACTTCTGTAACAGAAGGAGTCAAGGAAGCTTCAGTTGATTCGTTTCCATGAGATCTATTCTCAAAATGATTTGACTTGCAGTGAGTGCAAACTATCAATAAACAACAAAGTGCTTCTGTGTGAACTACCAACACTGTTAATACAAAGTTTTCTTTGTTTTACTAATTGAAACCTCTCTGTAGGGGTGAGTTTAGTGAACACTTGACAACGATAGAGGGGATGATTTTATTCACACATCAAACACTTATTTAAATAAGTCAGGGTATACTTTGGTTGCCCCCTTCATCTCAGGCGATCAACAGGAACGTTCTGTGGCACTACTATAGTATGTAGGTAGCCTTTAGCGCCAACCACGAATGAATGGAACTCCTATTGTCTAGGCTTGTCATGACCTTGAATACTGTATGAGCTACAATTAGAGGTAAGTAACAAGGTATCTTCAATTTTACATATTCTTTCTAGAAATTGAATAAAGTCCTTTATGCTAGGAAATGATGTGTCCTGTGATGCAATTTCCCATTGTCTTCTTGTTGAAGGGTCCAGTTTGTTGGTCACAATAAATAGTAACAATGTGCCCCATTTATCTATTGGCAAATTCTGAAGGCATGTTCATTCAAATTGCTTAGCAATCTTCTAAGTTTATTTGGAGAATGGGCTGGGAAATTAACAAGTTTATCAAGATGGAAATTACAGATTACCTTTGGGTTATCATATCTAGCCTTAAGTGCATCTAAAAGGCAGCATGAAAATCAGCTTTCCCGAATGTGAGATTTTTCACCAAAGAAAGTGCTTCCTCTCTCGGATGTGACTTTAAAAGGTGAAATAGATCATAAAACTCAGGCCACTCAGAAATATTACCACCAAAGCTATCCAGTTTAACAGGAGTTAGAATAATTTTGCCTGACGATGTAGGACTACCCAATAAATGAATAAGTTCACGATGTGATTGCTCGGCTTGTTTATGCTTAGACAATGTTGAGTCTGAAAACAATTGATTATAAGTAACAATAAAGGTGAAATACGACAACATAAATGCCTCTTGTTCTATAGCTTTGTCACTTGCAGATGGATTTTTCCCTTTAGAGAGAAAGTTATCTAATTCCATAGTTACATTTTCAAATTTATTTCTCTTTGAAGATAATTCAAGTACAGATGATTGTACGAAATGAAAAATCCGTGGGTGTGAAGGATCTTCTTTAGCTTTATTTATCTTATCAAACATAATTTTCATTTGATTGAATGGTGAGGTAGTTTTGTTTGCATAAACAGATGCCATTGTGACGATTAGTTTGAGAACCTATTAAAACAAATTGGGCAAAAAAATAATTCCTTGTTGTAACAAAGGCCTAACAATCTATAAAGGCAAGAATATAGGCATAGAAAGATAGGCTACTAATAAATCATTTATTTAATCAATTACCTGGATAATAAACTTGCGAATTCAAGCTTAACAAAGAGAAAGGTTTGAACAACATTGAAAAACACATCATGCATGTATTTAGAATAGCCAATAAAAAAACAATCCGTGGTCCGGAGGTCCAATGAACAGTGTGGTAGCCAGTATAATCTAGAAGTGGACCATATAGAAAATTTTAAAACAAGGAAAGGCTCACCTGAAGAATGTTCTAGAAAAATGATATTTTGGGTCCTTAGAAGCCAGCTTTCTTGAGGCTCTAATTTTCCCAATAATTAATATTTTATTTCATCTCCTACCTCCACCTTCCACACTATTGCATCATTATAAAGTAGGACAAGGAAGAACCCAACTCAACCAAACTAAATTCACTTAACAAAACCAAACATGTTGTTTCTTGGAGAGCCATAAACCAACTGCCAGTAATGGCAAAACTAAAGAGAGGTGGGGGGGGACCTGCCTGTCCAATCAGGAGAGAGAAGATCTCTCACTGGATAAGTAATAGAAAAAGAGTGGCAATTCAAAATTAAAAGCAACACAGTAAACAACAAGGAAAGTAAACAAAGTACATTTGGACTTTAAATAAAACAAAAATTATAATAAATTTACAACCATGACTGAACATAAATGCTGCCTTAAATCAAAAGGTAAAAAAAAATTGCTCTTAAGGTCCTTGCATACCCGCATTGTTAAATACTCAATAAATAGAGAGTGAACGTTAAAGTTGAACTGGGTCAACCCGTGATGGAAAATAACTAACCCAGTCCCAAGGTGCCGCAAACACAATACATGAAAAAGTTCCCTGAATCGACCTTAAGGGTCTCACCTACAATACATATGAAATAATCATGACCTGATGGGTCCCCAATACAATGCTGTAGCATATCAACTAGAGACAATACAACCAGAGAATCCATATTTCTGTTTTACAGGAAAAACAATAGAATAGCTTTCTCCAGGGTAAACCTAACCTTAAGGGGCTCACCAACCATTCAATAAAACTATTTTGTTAGTTAAATAATCCTGAAGAATCATTCTGACCATTTAAAGATAAATAACGGAGAACCTATCAACTTGTGTAAACTCCTCGTGGTTGCAACAAAGATACACATTTAAGGTTGCTGATGTCAGTGAGCTATTTACAAAAAGTTACACATTTAACACATTGAAAACAAAACCTATTTTTCTTCGCTTCCTCCAGCGACCAAACAACTCTATAGGACATACAGGTCCCCTTACACACAAAGATTTAACATCTCTATGAATTTAGCTAATGTATAATAAGAAAGGTGATTTCGTAGATTGTCCCTAACCACCTCCCTTCCATAGGCCAAAAGAATGCTATACAAATTACTTGTACAAATGCAGTTCTCACGGCTATTTGAAGATCCATAATTTCTAGAATATCTGAGATGTGTTCATTGGTCGAATCATGTAGAAATAGGATCTTGGTTTGGACTCAAATCCCAATTATATAGATGTGTGTGTGTGCGTGCAAGAAGTGGATGACTTAAGGGTGGGTGGGGAAGCTGTTCAATGACATGTTCAACTCTCAATAAGAATTGCCGCTTCGTTGACGTAGCTATCAACATCTGCCTGGTAACAGGTGTTTTTTGGTTCAGCTAGGTGCGTGTGCATAGTTATGACAAGCCAACAGACATGTACACCACAACTGCTTGATATTCTGCATCATCCTTAGCCAAGGGGTAGCTAGCACTGGCGTATTATGTCCACGCTTCTGTACAGGTGCCAGTTATGGTGTATCTATAGGCCCGTACTCACTGAATGGCGTCTTAGATTTCCTTGACAACAGTCTCGGCAGTTACAGCCTGCCCTCAGACAGAATTCACTGTGTCACTGTTAAGTGTTCGTAGCGAGCATAAAGATGATAAAAATTAGAAAAATTATTATTATGGTGAATTTGATTTATTTCATAAAATTTTGAGTTAATTTATAAGATATCTCAGAAGATGTTAATGAACTATTATAAGCAGGTAAGAACACATTTGGGTGGAATGTGTACCAGAACTTGTAGAATGTACGAAGAAACCTCCTTTGTACGTTACAAATATCCTCCCCTGCATGAAGTGGAGACTTGAAGCTCATCAATGGAAGTGGTACCTCTATCCTGCCGGGCCGACTCTACACTTCATTAGACTCTATGATGCCATGATGATGGAAATTCTTCCAGTACAGCTTTCAAACAGGTGGGTGGAGGTAACCGATGCACAGAGACAATACATCACTAAGAGCAGTCTAAGCCACTTCTATAACTCACTAAAACACTTACTTACTCTATGGCATTAGGAACTCAAAAGTTAATTGCTGTACCGACAAAAGTATGCCACCTACTAGTTATAACAAGTCCACCTCATTACACCCTTCCCCTATCTTGAGATAGTTCTATCCAGTACAACTCATTACACCATATCCCTATCTTGAGCTAGTTCTATTCAGTACAATTCACTACACCATATCCATATGTTGAGATAGTTCTATCCAGTACAACTCATTACACCATATTCATATCTTGAGATAGTTTTTCAGGGTAATCTCTAAATTATTGTTCTCAATCTGTGTTCTTTGTGTGTTTATATACTCATTCTTTTCAGCATTCACTTCTACGTCAATATCTTCTATTAAAATGTGCGCATTTCTTGTTACAGTTTTCTTACTATTGCCCAACGAAGCTAAATCATTTGTATATCCTAATAGTTCCATTGTATTGTTTAATGTCAACACTTCCCCACTCTCATGCACTACTCTAACGCTAGCTTAAAAAGTAAAGCGGAAAGTGCATCATCTTGTTTCAACCCAGTATGTATATCAAAAGTATCTGACAAGTAACATCCAACTCGCGCCAGTCATATGTATCAGTCAAACATACCTCAATTAACTTGACAAGCTTTTTGAATATCCCAAACTTAACTAAACTTAATATAATTTGTTTCTTTTAAATGAATCATAGGCCTTTTTATAATATATGTATAATTTATGTACCGCCATGTAGTATTCCCACTTTTTTCTAATATTTTCCGAATAGTAAAAATCTTAACCATTGTTGATTTATTTCATTGAGATCCACACTGATGATCCCCAATTATTTTCTCAGCGTATGGTGTCACTTTCATTAAAAAAAATTAGCATGTTGGTAGCAGTGGGATACCTTTATAGTTATTACACTCTGTTTTATCTTCCTTTTTGAAAATGTGTATTATTATACTTTCCTTCCATTCTTGTTGTAATACATTATGGTTCCTTGCCAATGATGAGGAAGTTGAGGTTCGAATCTCAGCCAGTTTTGTATTTCTTTTTTCCAAATATTTTTCTACCCTACCTCCAAACAAATGTGGCTACATTTCCTTTAAAGTATACCTTCCCTATTATACTTTACTCCAGTTGTGTAAAATGCAGAGAACTTGAACGAGTAGTAAGATGCGGTGGATATAAAATAAAACAAGGTCAAAACTCAAATCCTGACTTGTGGGTATTTTTACATCCACCCTAGATATAAATGTGGATACATGTCCTCTTAACTACCCTCCTCATCTTAACCTCATTGATTAATTTTGTGTTAGATGTGCATAGACACACAGAGGAAATATTCTACCCTGCATATATACAATTTATAAAATAAATGTATAATATTCTCCAACAACTTATTTTGAGTAGATGTGATTGCATTAAGCTACTAGCTACTATTTCAAATATTGCTTAGCTAAACTTTGAAACTTTTCATTGTTATATTTCATATTGTAATTAATGCAGGAGTATAATAAAAAGTTTATTTTACCATGTTAGTTGTTTACCAATAGTTTAAATACATACTGAGTTAGTTTCTTTTTTGAAGCAAAACATAAATTAATTGATTTCCAGGCTTTTTACCGATATTTTTATCTATCATTTTGAATAATATATTATTAATGGCTTAGAGTTCTTATAAAACTTGAAGTATTAGCTTACCTACACTTTTGGAGCATTCAACCACCAAAGCGGGTCACTCTTATAAGAGACTGGACTGTCTTTGACAGGGAGATCACATTTAATGAGGGTGGTTTTTCTTAAAATGGTTTCCCCCCTCTCCCTCCATGCAAATGCGAGTGCACTTCTTCTAAATTCAGCCATCCTCATTATTAACATATTAGCATAATTAGTTCACATGTGTATAGCCCTGACGAATAGTGAGATACAGTGATAAAAAAAACTCTTTCAAAGTTTATTCTAGAGTTGGGTCGAATCCACTATTTTATGAATCTGAATCTCAAATCCGAATCTTTAATTTACCTTAAAATTCCGAATCCAAATCTTGAAAAAAAAATAGGAACAAAAGAGGAAATATAAATATATTAAAATAATAGAAAATACAAATGATAACTAAATGTTAACATTCTTTTATTATAATACATTAATTATAACATTCATACATTCAGTTAAGTGTTAAATTACTGGTCTGGGGTCTAGTTGTTAAGTTCATCCTATAGTAATTATAATTGGCTATGGACCACTATTAAGGAGTATTATAGCTCTAAAACCAATTTCACTTGAAAAATTGAAAAAAAAAATAAAAAATTAAGCAAATAAGTTTCAAATCTGAAATTTTCTCGAATCCTCGAATATCTTGGATTCGAGAGATTTGAGGGCCCATCCTTAGTTTATTTTCCCGGTAGGCACAGTAGTAACACCTAGGATTTGGCATCATAAGTACAAGTAATTTTATTTATTTAGTTTCTTCCAAATTGAATGTGAATCAACAAATCTAAATCCATAGCTCTGATCATCAATTTTCAAAATACCACAACTATAAAACACTTATTTTGACAAAGTGTATGTTAACTGATTTATTTTGTTAAACTTGTCTACACATTAGTCGGATTTACACAAATGTTGTGAGAACTAGAACCATATGATGTGGCCAGAAATTATTATCTCAATATTATCATTTCAAATCTCAATTTGAATCTCTGTGAACCCAAAGTCTTTATAACCCTTACTACAGTAGCCCCATGGCTTCTTTGGTGCTGACTGACAGTTCACAGCTGACTTCTGACAGTCAACATTTAGGATTATACCTAAATTTTGACTGTCAGAAGTGACAGCTGCTAAACACACGTCTGTTGCAGATCATATGGTTCGGCGTAGGGATACATAATTTGGTCCGGTAACTTTTCAAAGCCGTCAGCTGTCAGCTGTGAGCTGTCAGTCAGTACCAAAGAATCCATGGGGCTACTGTAGTTGCGAAAGCACAAGATGAGGTACTGATGAATATTAGTCCAAGGTGCCGGTTACCATCTATTTGTGAAAAGTGCCTAAGAAATCTCACACCATAACAAGATTGTTTTTATGTTCTTTCCTAAGCATCAAATGAATTAATTACAAGGAAAATAAAGGCACATTAAAACAAATTCAGGGTAGGAAGAAAAAAGTTATTTCAAATTGTGATATTTGTATGCATTGTTTTGATTTTATTTTATTGAAACAACACATTATTATAGATACTACCTAATAAAATTGAGTTTAATTTAACATATTTGTAAATTAATTTTATTTACAGAAAAAATAATTTAGTAATAAAATGTGTTCCTTCTGTTCAATTTAATTTTTCAAAATAATTTACATATTTCACATACATTTATTAAATTATTTTTATCGAAACCAATAAAGCTTAAAAATAATTTTGAAAATGTTTATAAGAATTATATGACTACATTCTACTTATTTTTAAGAATAAAAGATTAATGTTCTTCAAATCATTATAGTTTCCAAACAACTTTAACATGCTATGTAAATTTTTTGGAGTCAACCTCAGTGGTCTTGGGATAAAGTGCTCGCCTCAAGACCCGATTTACGTGGGTTCAAACCCTACCGGGGTTGATGGATTTTTATTGAGCGATAAAAATCCATAGCACAACTTCCTTCAGGGGGGAAGTAAAGCCGTTGGTTCCATGTCGATTGTGGCAACTAAAAGAACCTTGAAAGGTATTGAAAATACCTTTTACGCCAAAATTGGCAGATCCTTAAGCCCTCGCTCAGAAATTCTAAATGTTCTGATACAATTATTCGGTTCAAAAAGTGCAAGTTATTCAAATAAATGAGGGAAAAAAACTTTTTGGATTGGCCAACTTGTATAGAAACCCACTGTATGTTGAGAATACGTTGTTCCTCTAACCAGGATGCTGCTTATCAAGCATTTAAAGCTATGACCAAAAATAATTTATTCAGGGTGCCTGGGAAATTAAAAGTTAAACAATATTGCATGACACATTTCTTAGACAATTTATTTAGTTCATACAGAAGAATCAGTTTGTGTCTAAAATACAGTTGAATAACAATAAGATAGAAACTTCTCTTAAAATCTAGTATTTGATTACTAACCCACATTGTTAAAAAATAAAGATATTCATATTTTCACTTACAAATAATTTTTTTATTTAATCTATAGCTATAAATGAATTAAAACTAATCATGAATTTCTAAACACAACTTACTAACATTTGAAAATCATATCAATCAACCATACGTAAATAAGACCATAAGACCATAAGACTTAAATAGTTAAAAAAAAGTTTAAAATATTTTAGAAAGTAATTTGGATATTGAAACTTTTACAATTCAAGCAATCACCAACTTTTGAATAGGTAGGTTTAATTAAACTTGTTGTTTTAATATATGTTATTTCAATTACCTTAAAAACTAGTTCATCAATTATTTGTGTATTATGTCATGTTTGTTAGTTTGACCAATTTGACTCGTGCTATTACAAATGTAGTTAAGGTAAATATTTTAAATATCAAAGTGTGTTAAGGAAAAAGAGAGAAAAAAAAATTGAGCATAAACAACTTGTAAAAATGTTAATCATAGCGATATTTATCCTCAATATTCAATCTATTTATTAAATTTATTTGAACTCATACCTTTGTAATTTATTAACGACAATATCAAAGTCTTCGCTTATATTATTATATGTAAATGTAATTAAACAATCCATTACAAAATCTATTTTATTTCAAATCGTGGCATAATAAAAGATGACGACGAAAGTTTCCTTTTTGATGTGTCTTGTATGAGCACAGCTCACATTGAAACTGTGGCTCATGCCCGCATTCCCGTCGTTGATGACTTTGTAGTGAATTTCTCAACTTGTATGTCTTGCCACATCTGCTACACAGATAGTTGTGTGGCTCAGAACAACTTCCTTCCTCATAGCACGTGGATCGCTCTTTTATCCATCCAAGCTCTATTTTCGTTGATAAATTCCTTTCAACCCATCCTCTCAATCTGCAGTTAACACCAGAGTCAATTTCTGGAAACAACGAATGGAAGATGTACGTTATGCATTTAAATATTCCATTTCTCTTAATGAGCAGTGGCATAGCCACAAATATGTGATAAAAGGAAGAAGGTTGAGTGTTTGTGAATTATACTTTCTCGGCACAGCAAGAAATTGGACCAATAAGCTGTGGGACGTATGCACATAAGTGGTAGTTTTCCATTCACCTCATTTACTGTAATTTAAACAAACTTCTCATTGTGTTTGAACACACTATACAATTTATAATCATAATACAAACTACTACAATTATGTATATTAAATAACTTCTCTTCAGTTTCCTTTGTGAAAATTGCTAGAAATGTGTTGACTGAAATCCTCTAAATCAGGAGTATTCAACCTGGGCTGCATGTGTCCCCGGGGGCTCATGAAGACATCTAAGGGATTATGTAAAATCTAAGTATGTATATTATGTAATGATGAACTTTGAATAATCAGGGTCAGATTTAGAGTTAGCCACAAGAGACCCGGACGTAAGGATGCAATCAGGGGGGGACATTTTTTCTCTCTCGTCTAGATGTAGATTATGGTATAGAACAGTGGTTCCCAATTACCTACCCGTCAAGAACCCCCAAGAGGCTCTTTGAGATCGGCAAACCACCCATTTTTTCTAATCATTATAATCTAATCTATTCTATGAATTTGGCACAGTAAATCCGAGTCAAATGTGATTTCACATACTTTTATTTTTACATTAACTCTAGTTGTAATAATAATTAATATAATAGTAATAGTTAACACAAAAAAGGTTAGTTAGGCCTACATTAAAATATATTAATTATTAAAAAGTTCAAATTTGTTCATTTGGGTGTAGTATTAGTGAGATAAGCAAAACCTCTTCCTTTATCCCATCATTTCTTGAAGATCAGGCTGAAGGTTGGACACTTTGACTCGAAAATTCGAACGTATGTCGAGTCTATTTCCATACTTGTTCTTCATGTAGCAGAATGTTGAAAACGCCTGTTCAAACAGTAATTTGTAGAAAAAGGCAGCAAGTGTTTCAATGCTTTTTCAGCTATTTGATTTTGATCATCTTGATAAACTAATAACCAGAATTCAATAATTTTTTCGTTGTGATAAACAGATTTAAAAACACCATTGTTGCTAAGTCAACAAGCTGGTCCTCCTCGTCTTAAGTAAGATTAGAAACATCTTCATTTTGCAATCAAATGCGTTTCTTAGCCAGGCAGTATTGTTGAAATTGTTGGTTTCAACAGGAAAATATTCTCTCAGAGTTGTTGCTAAGATCCCCAGATGCTCGGATATTTTATGTTTAACTTGTTCTGATATTTTTTCTGAAGTAGATTCCAAAAATTATTTCAGAGTAAGAAAATAATAAAATGTAACAAATCAATATTAATAACTTTGCAATGTCTGATGACTAGCAGTGCCATATGATGAGTGATGTAATTATTTGACTTGACTGGTCGTTCCGAAAACAGAACAGTGGCCTTGGGATGTGCAGTAAGGACTGTGTATGTGGGTGAGGAGGAGGGAAAACACCTTTGGGATGAGAAGTAAGCACTGTACTGTGTGTGAGGAGGAGGGGAAGCACCTTTGGGATGCACAGTAAGCACTGTGTATCTGGGTGAGG
>CABFWB010006268.1:23495-35030 GCA_902151455.1 Timema bartmani
GCTAATGTGTAATGGTAGGATGATTGTGAGATGAAATGGAGGACCTACAGTTTAACGTGGAATCCGAACCACGGTGGAGGCCTGGCATTCCTCACATTCACAAGTTGTGATTAATACACGTCTTGTCAGAGGTGAAGGAAGGGTTTGGGCAATCAGATAAATATGTGCTGGGACCGAGGATTGAACCCCGGACCCCAAGCACAGAAGTCCGCCACCTTACCCCTAGACCACCAGGTCACCTAGTGATTAATAAATCGACTCATGTCGGACGACGTTTATTTCTGCGATAAACTAAACAAATATAGAACGAAAATATGTCGCGTATTATAATTTCACTACATCTATTGTAAATATTTAATTTACCCACGTTTGTCAAGGCTTGGCGTGACCCCCAGAATATTTTTAAGTGTCCCCCACCCCCAACAGTTTAAAAGAGCCTGTGCCCTAGAGGTCCCTGGACAATCTGTAGGGTGGCCGGTGTAATCGCCCGGAGACGTGTACATGCACCGCTGTTCCGCGACGAGGGCTTGTATTGTCCCTGTAAGGTACTTGCAGACCATTGTACGGCGGTGGGTTGATTTACACACCTTTGTCCCTGTCCCTGTCCCTGTTTCCTCCAACTCCAGATATAGACATCATAACTCTGTGGCGTTAGAGCTTTTGAGCCCCTCCCTCGGGCGTGTACCCATCGGTTTTACTGAAAGTTACCGTCACCAACAAACACACTTTCTACCAACCAGTGACCCACTTCGGTGGCCGCATGGCTTAGGCCGTCATCCTCACAATGGACTAGACCAGTGGACTGCCGCGGGGGATCAGGGTTCGAGTTCGGGTTACTGAGGTTGGTTTTCTCCCCTTATCGTTTTCCACTCTTCTTCTACGCAAATGCGCGTACACTTCATCTAAATTCAACCTTTCGTATCGTTAGCAAGTTAGCGTAATTAGTACATATGTGTATAACCCACTCCAGTCCAATCTTCATAGAAAGGACCTTCTTTATCTGAACAGCTATAAAAGTTACTATATCAACTTTCACGTATCCATACGCCAAGTCATGTGATTTTCCGTTGTCACTTTGGATAGATACTATCAATAGGTGTCCAACTATTAAAAAACTAACAAAGTAAAAATATATATCAATTTTGGCCGCACAAAAATGTATTTATATTTTCTAAACGGCCTTTCATAAGAGATGTTCGTTCGCATGAATCGCATCCTTACCTTTAATCATGTAAATCCTATTTTTTTTAATCCCGAGCTTAAGGATAGCGGAACAACAGGATGTTCCAATCTAGTTTTACAGACGTGACTATGCCACGGCTCAGAATTTGGGATTCAATTGGGAAATAGATTCAAACGCTTGTTGCCTTCCCCCACCCCCTTAACCTCCCCTGCCAATACCCCTGCCAATCTGTGTACGTGTCTTTAGAGAAAAAAAAAACACATACACACAAGTGCTATGTGCGATGGAGAACGTTCTCGAACAAACAAACAATCAAACAAACCCTAACTAAATCGTTCAGAGGAAAAAAAATAAAAAATTGCTCGTCTCTTCTCCCTGTTGTGTGCAAAAGCGCGTGTAAAAGAAAAATAGGGAACGAAAGAGGACTAAACATGGGTTTAGAGGTTTCCGTTCCAATCCCGTTCCCTTTGCCAGCCTGTAATCCTTGCGTACCCAGCGCCGCACACACGTGAGTAAGAGGTGGAAGGGCTTATAGAAACCCCTGGGTGGATCTGAAGTGACAATGAAGCCGAGAGGAGGATGTGTGTGTGTGTGTACGAGGTAATGTCACAGTATTATGTCCGCCAGAGAGCTATTTCTCCCCCGAGGTATGCCATCTATAGTTTGGACGATCGGAATCCCTTTTAAAACAATGTGACCAGCGATCCGCCGGTAGGTAAGAAGATAACAGCGCGCGGTACTCGCGCCATTCACTCTGAGACCTGCCTCGGAAACTACGAGAGGGATTTTTATTCAAAGACGGGATGTCCTATAATTCGTGGATACAGAATCGGTAATAACATTACCAGGATGTCTCGATAGTTTATGCCCCCCCCCCCTCCCATAATACCCACAACCCATCCACCCATCACTGTTATTTTATAATGGAGTCACTTAGTAAGCGGACTATATTTCAAGCCCATTTTGTCTGGGGGTTTCCCAATGATGGGGAGGTCGGGGTTTGAATACCGATCGGGTGCAATGAGGAGTTTCTTTTCACTCGGCGGTGTCTTACTCTTCCTCCGCCCACAAACTAGGATCCACTTCGTTCACCCTGAAATTCATGTCTTACCTTGACATATTACACCATGGTCCTATGCTATAAACTGTACCATAGTGGAATAATTCAAGGTAAGCGTGGTACCTCACAGGGTAGATGAAGAGTACAATTTTTTTTTAGCACCGCGTATTACTACCCGTTCCGGCTATACGCCTGCGTACTAATTACGCTAATGGTTTTAGGAATAAGAAAGTTTATATTTAAAGCAAATGTACCCCATTTGCGTGGAGAGAGAATGGAAAACAATTTTGGATAAAACCCTCAGAACACCCGACCGAGATACGAACTTCTATCTCCCCGTCATCGGCAGTCTAGTCTACTGCGAGAGTAGCGTGTTAGACCATGCGGTCAACGAAGTGGGTCGGCCGTTAATTCATCACTGTAAAAGTTTAAACCCGCATTTCACCGATAATAAATGTTTCGGTCATGCCGGGAATCGAAGCCGAGACTCCTATCTTAGTAGGCAGACATGGTACCGCAAAGCAGTTTGAACTTACCCTCTTAAGGTGCGGCCGAAGAGAGCGAAAGTATTTTTACAGTTTTTATAGAATTGAAATTTTTTGGCCAAAATAAATCAAATGTTTCTCCAGTAGCAACATAGAGTTTATTTTTCTGCACCTGGTAATATCAACAGATCTTGGATATCTGTAAAGGGTGTCTTGACATTTTGTCAAAGCTTTTTAAATAAAGAAAAAAAGTATTGACAAAATTCCAGGACACTCTTGACAGATATTCAAGATCTGTTGCTATTAGCATACGCATAAAACTAAGATCTATGTTGCTACTGGAGAAATGTTTGATTTATTTTTGCCAAAAAAATAGAATGCTATAAAAACTGTAAAATTACTCGCACTTCCTTCTGCTGCACCTTAAAACGAATAGTAATAACTTGTCAGAGTAAGCGCAGACGAACGATTTGCCAATTGCACAACTGTCGAGTTTGAATCAACCGCACACAAACGATTTCACACCGACTTAACAGTTTAGTTGGGTTGGCATCACACACGGCACTCAACAGTTGGTTGGTCAGTCCAGGGGTGGTGACAACCAAATTAGACGCACGTAGGTACGTGATTTAAAACGGACTTGGAGGAAACCGCGGCCATTTGTGCCTTACTAATTAGACCTAGGAAAAAAAGAAAAGAACTCGGAAATACTGGGTTCATCCCCAACATTAATTTTCACTAGCCCACTTTGGTGGTAGAATAGTCTAACTCAAAGGCTCCCGTACCCCTAGATATAATTTATCTTCAACTCTATACCCTAAAAGTTGTTGGTGCATAATGCAAGCTATACATATTCTATAATCTACATCTAAATAAATTACATCCAAAATAAATAGGATAAATTACATCCAAAAGCAATGCATTACAAAATAAGTTTTAAATGAGAAATATAGGCATAGATACATATATATTGACCCTAAATATATTACATCCATTATTGTTTCCAGCCTGTAGTCAGTTTTTTATTCAAGCCATATATTTTCCACTACCGGCTTGCTAGGCTTGTCGTAGCTTCTATGCCTTGTAATCTGTCTTAAGACTAGGACAGGCACAGCATTCAGTCCTCAGCCGTTAATTTATCAATGTGAAAAGATAAACTCATATTTTCATCAATGATAAATTTTCGGCCATGCCGAAGATCGAACCTGGGACCCTTAGCTTAGTAGGCAGACACGCTACCAACTAAGCTAAGGGGTCGGACATTGACCTTTAATATATGTTTGTATATTTATTTAATTTTCTAATTTTATGCACACCTTAAGATGTCTTAGCTTACCTCAGGTTGAATACCACTGGTCTTAGGCGTCACTCTCGCAATAGACTAGATTGCCGATGACGTGGAGATTGGGATTCGAATCCCGATTGGGTGTAATGAGGATGGTTTATCCCAAATGGTTTTCCACTCTCACTCCACGCAAATGTGGTTACACTTAATCTAAATTAAACCTTCCTAATACCCAACACATTAGTGTAATTATTACGTAGGCATATAATCCGAACGGATAGTAGGACGCGGTGCTAAAAAAACTAACTAGTACACCCCAGTGCCCAAGGAGCGCGGTGAATCTCCCGTAAGGCTAAGTGTCTGGGGTGTATACCTTGTCCAGTGATGGGCAAGTACGGCCCGCGAAAAGATTCCATATTCAGATTCTAAAAAATGTGTTAAAAAACGAAAAATAAGGATAAACTGCATTTCGCACTCATTTGTTTTTATTTCTATTTTATATTTTAGTGACCAGTGTCATTCTACAAGAATTTAACATTTCCTCTTTGCATTAGCTTCACTTCTGAGAGTCCCCTTGTTCCAATTGGAACCAGACTACGATAAACTTTTAGAAGAACAGTTCCACTCATCACACATCCCTTCATTCAAATAGTGTAGGTATCTGTTTTATATAAGTATTTGTTAAATGATTTAGACAACTCACATTGTATTAGAATTAGAAATCATTACAATACAAATCAATTTAATAATCAATGAGACTTAATTGCAAAATAATTTTGTAAAATGTACCACCGTAACTTTTTTTTTAACTGTGTTGGCCCGCCTGACGTTTTACTTTTGGCCCACTCCCTAAAAAGTTTGTCCATCACTGACCTAGTCTTATTTTGTCCGCTTTGAGTCTCAGATAAAGTGGGATGTTATATAAATATTTCCTGCCGTCAAATTGAGCAACAGTTCTGAGTGTCTCAGGCTTATAGGAGGTATATTAAACTTGCCACTAGTGGAGAATAATTCGATTATCAACAAACTTGATTAGGCGGAGCTGTAAGTAAACAGGAGCACTCCGGGTGGACGACTAAACAGGCGTAAGGGGGACTGGGTTTTCATGGAACAGTATTATCTAGAGTCAAATTAAGGTAGTTTGATACTAAGACAATTCTCATAGATTCATACGTCAAGTCATATAATCTGTAGCTGTCACTTTTGATAGATATTATAAATACCTGTAAAAAATAGCACAAATAATAGCCTATATAAAAATGTTAACAATGTTGATCACAAAAACATTTGTTTGTATTTTCCGAAATCTCATTACAATCAGTATTTTAACACAGTTTTAAATTTCTAATAAGCTCGCTTTGGTAGTCGAATGGTCTAAAGCGTCACTCTTGCAATACTACTTAATAATAATACTTAGCATAGCGTCTTACTACCCGTTCGGGTTATACGCTTTAAGTACTAATTACACTGATGGGTTAGGATTTGGGAAGGTTGAAAATAGAGGAAGTAAAACCGCATTTGAGTGGAGGGAGAGTGGAAAACCATCTAGGGGAAACCACCCTCAACTTACCCGAGCAAGATTTAAATCTAGATCTCCCCGTCTTCTGCAGTTTAGCTCAACACGAAACTAGCGCGTTAGCTAACTACGCCACCAATACGGGTAACTCTTGCAATAGACTGGACTGATGATGATAATGATGGGGATATCAGGGTTCGAGTCTGGTTCGGGTGTGCTGAGGGTGATTTTTCTTCAATTTTTTCCCCCCTCTCTCTCTCTCTACGCACACAAATTCGGGTACGTTTTCTCGAAATTCAACCTTAATGAATAATAGTACATAGGCGTATTTAGTATATACACATATAGCCCTAGCGGGTAGTAAGACACGTACAAAAACGTGGTTAATCCAAGGGAAATGTTTTTTTTTTAACTATTCAATGTATTGATTTAGGAGGCAAGTATAGTTTAAAGATCTTAAGGAAACATTATTATTCCAGAGCGATGTATGGTTTCAAAGTTTATCGTTGTAGCTCGTCCTGGGGTGGTGGGGATGGTGGGGGTTGTAATCTCCCGATAAGGGTTGGAAATATAAACACCGTCCCTCCCTTCCCAGTCCCCTAATTGCCATGCATAGTTCGCTCCAGAGGGAATGGAGCTTTAGTCTATATGCTCTGGACTTGATACATGTCTAGACTCTGCTGTGTTTTAGCAGAAGATACATTAGACTCGGTAGATAGCATCAGCTCAACTTGAACATGGTCAATATGGACCCTGGAGTAGCACTGGAATAGTCATCTGTGGAACGTTACTTTTATTCGTGCATTCCATCTCTAATATGGTTAAAAAAAACTGGTTTATCAAGCATATAGTTTGTGAACAAAAAAATTAATTAATCATTGGTAAACTACCTTTAATTTTAGGGCGATAAGGTGACCTGGCGGTCTAGGGGTAAGGTGTCAGGCTTCTGTGCTGGGGGTCCGGTGTTCAATCCTCGGTCCCGGCACAGATCTATCTGATTGCCAAACCCTTCCTTCACCTCTGACAAGACGTGTATTAATCACAACTTGTGAGTGTGAGGAATACAAGGCCTCCACCGTGGTTCGGATCCCACGTTCAACTGTAGGTCCTCCATTTCATCTCACAATCACCCTACCATTGCACATTAGCGTAAGTACGTATAAGCCGAACGGGTAGTAAGACGCGGTGCTAATAATAATTTTAGGGCTATAACCAAAATTAAAAAAACACACAAAGGTCTAACAGGGTATCTATCGAATTATATTAACAATATTTCATGATTTTTTTTCATGACCTATGACCTATACATAAATAAGCTCGAGAAAAAAATAATATTTTTTTTTAATTCCCTCAGACAGAGATTTTCATACATTTCATAAATTCTAATTAATAATATTATCTCGTTTTTGATCTATGTCATCACTGAGGAGTAGTTATAAATTTATACTAATTTTGATCAAAGTATAAAACAAAATTATACATATCTGCACAATGAGCTTGGATCATAAAAATTCATTATTTGAAAGCTTGAATTTGTAATTACTTCTATTAGCAAAATCTTATTTTATGACTTTTATAATCTTACAACATCTAATTCTCGAGTTAGAACAAAATCCTTCTAACCTTTTCGGTTTTAGACGCCGGAAGGGATAGAATTGTAAAATCAACTTTTTGGGGTTCGGAAACACATAAAACGTCAATATTCAAAATGATGTTTTTTATTTATTTGATGTATTTAACGTGCCCTTTCTGAACCGATTGATTATATCAGCTCACGAGAATTTCTATGTACGAGAGCGAAAGAGCCTACCAGTTTTTCCGGGAAATATATTTCCACATACCTTCCAGTGTTCCTTTACACACCACAATTGACATGGGACCGACGATTTTACTTCCCCTCCGAAGGAAGGTGTGCTACGAAAAATCCGTCGATCCAGGCTAGGTTTGAACCGATGAACATCGGGTCCTGAGGCGAGCACTTTACCCCAGGACCACTGAGGTCAACAAAATGATATTTATAGCAACGATTATTAAGATCATAATACTTTCTCCATGTAAGAAAGTAACACTATCTAATCACCTGTCCTAAACTTTAAAAAAAGTTGAATGTTTGGACAAGAACATTTATTTGATATCTGTTTCAAGTTAATCCAGTGTCTGTACCTTTGTATATGAAAGATAATAAAAAATAGTTTCTCTTTTCAAAGTAGAATATTAGTAATTTTATGATCTAAAAAGAGGTGTTTTTTAAATATTAGTTGAATACAAGTTTTTAGGTTTATTGTGGAGCAGCTTCAACTGTATCCTACTGTATGTTTCCTCTTTATTTAAAGATATTATAAACGTAATAAAATTAAATGTATACACTTTAAAGTATAAGCGTTATCAAACTTTTATTTTCTCCAAAGTGGTAGGATTATAGTAAATTACGGCAAATACCTTCACAAAGTATTTTTATTTACTTCAAAAATGTTAACCCGTATTGAAAATGTGATATTCTAGAAAGAAATAAAGAAAGAAGAAAAAAAATATGGTACTTTTCCTCGCATTTTATGGTCTCTTATGAAATGTCTCTTCAAATGCACTTTAAAAAAGTTTCCCTATTATTTTATTTTTAGATATTTCCTTCTTTACTTCACTTTTTTCCCCTCTCTCCCTTAATAACATCTTTTTTTTTCCTGTCCCTCCCTTTTATTTCTCGATAAGCTGTGTCCCGACTCGCGACATAATTTCTTCAGAGAGAATTCATTCTCGTGATTTCTGAACAAGTCCAAAGTAGTATTCGCTCTGTCTGGACTCAATATACCGTACTGTTGGAACTGTAACCCTTGGAGGAGCTAAGAGGGTTGGGAATGGGAGGAAGGGGGGATTGTAATCCCCGCGGAATGACGGTAAACTGCTCAACCAACTGAAACAGCTCCCCCTCCCACCATTTGACCGTCCACCTAATTGCCATGCATGATATCCAACTTCCCTCCTCCTTGTAGCAACTATCAGTCACTGTTATCTGGCCAAGGGTCCGGTCCAGTCTTCCCCCTATCTGCTTCCTCTAAATTACCCCCACGGTATCTTATTTACCCTACTGTCCCCTACAGGAACACTCGCCCGCAAAACCTTGGCCTGAGCTCAGAAAGATCGGCCGGCCGCAGTTCACAAACACGTAATAAATTGATATTTTGAAACTTCAACCCATGTTCAATTACGACTTTTTGTGTGACCCGTGTTTTACTATCCGTTCCGGTTACCCACGTATTTACATTATTAAAGTAAAAACTTGTAAGTTTGTAATCTATAGGACGTGTACCCACATTTGCGTGGAGATGGCGTGAGAAACCATATAGGAAAACAAAACAGCCTCAACAATCCCGAATGAAATTCAAACCCGGTCTACCCGCCATTGCGAGAGGTGACGCACGAGATCTTGTGACAACGGTGAATAGCGCTGATCGGGTGGTCAAAGGCGCTAGACTCGCATCTCACTTGGTCACCAATTACCAAGGAAGTTAAGGCTTAGGGGTGGCTCACACATGTTAGGTTCCCTGTGATTTGCCTATAGTCCCGTTAGTTCTAATGAGGGTACATTCAATCCAAGCTACCCTGCTCATTCCTTAAAATATGTCGTAAATAATCCTTGTGTTAAATATTTCTTTTTATAAAACCCTATTTGTACACTTAACACAAACGTAACTCAACAGCTTTACCATTTAGAGAAAAAAAAAAAATCTCAGCAAGTCCAGCCGGGATTCAAACCCCGATTTCTCAGTCATCGGTAATTTGTTCACGTAATTAATTGATTTAAAGGTGGTATGGAAAGAACCACGAATTAACGTCCGTATTTATACTGTTTTTGTTTTTTTAGATTTTTTTAGTGGGCTTAATAAAAGAAAACTGTTCGAAAGGTTTACTATAGGCCTATTAATTTTCCTGAGAAATTAATGGCTTACAATAAAAGAGTCGAGTTGTTAAGGAGCTTGAGTTAGCCGTTTCTTATACAAAAATTCAATTCGTGATCTAATAAAGTACAAACACACACACAAGCATTTCTTGTACAACTGAGAGAAGTCCCTCTGCGCATGCGCGTGGCCGAGTCTCCCAACTTGCACGTTCAAGGTGCCACGAGGACTCATATAAATATATCTACACACATTTTTTGTTTGTTTGTTTGTTTGCTTGCTTGTCTGTGCTACATCACTCGTACCCCAGTAGTAGAAAGATTAGCCTGTTGCCCGGAGGACGCCCGAATGTACTAATCGTACATCCTTTACGTGGAGGCTCTTTCCATGTCCCGATGAGATGAGAGGATGATGATAGTGAGTGAGGGTGTGGAACCGGTAGAAACAATTACAACCTAACCTAAGCCTAGCTGACCAAACCCTGGTGACCGTTGGGATAATTCTTCTTTCGGGGGATAAATACCCAAGGTAGAATCAAACATGGGACCCTTAGGCTGGTCCAGCCAGGTGCACCATGGGGCCGGGATATCACTGCAGTGGCACACAGTGGCGTGCGCTGAGACAACGGTCAGTCACGTTCAGCTCAGTCAGCACAAGACATGCAGAGGTACTTTCCAGCCTGAGAAGACACATTTTAGCAACACATGATTTCCGTGTTCAAGGTACACTCCCTGACATAATATGAAATGCTGTTAAAAAAAATTTTTTAACTCCATAGTCAGCCCGCAATCAAGCAATATCGACTAAGCATCCGCCGTATTTTGACACAGATAGTGCCAAGTTATCCAGATATAGGCTCAACGAACTTTCCGACCGTTCATCTCAGTTTTCTAGACCGGATCCACTACTTATTTATTCAAGTAGCTCCTCATTTGTCATCACGAGGCCGAGTTTGATCCCGTTCCAGATCCACTGTTTCACAGAGAGATCTGGAAACTCCGGGTATCGATCCCGGAACCTCTGGACTTGTATCCAGAGGCTCTTACCACTAGACCACAGAGATGGTCAGCTGAATACAACCAAACATACTCTACTGGACCACCCCACCGCTTATATACTCGTGTAAAACTAAGTTGGTGTCGGTCTGTTACGGTTTCGCGCAAAAACCGTTGCACGGATTATACTGAGATTTCTCATCGACACAACTCAGACGTCCGGTTAACATATAGGCTAAATGAAATCTACTCCCGCCATTTTGTTTCAAGATGGCATCTAAAAAACACTACTCTTTGGGCCTTTACTCAGCTTATATTTATCGGATTTTCATTGGACCAACTTAGATTAGCTTACGTACAGTAGCTCCATGGCTTCTTTGGTGCTGACTGACAGCTGACGGCTTTGAAAAGCTACCAGACCAAATTATGTATCCCTACACCGAACTATATTATCTGCAAAAAACATGTGTTTAGCAGCTGTCACTTCTGACAGTCAACATTTAGGTATATACCTAACTGTTGACCGTCAGAAGTTTGCTGTGAACTGTCAGTCAGCACCAAAGAAGCCATGGGGCTACTGTACTATAGAACACATCCTGTACGAAAAAGGGTAGTTAGCTAATTATCTATAAATGTCTATCACGTCTAACCACACGTTCAGGCCGTAAACATTTTAATTACGCTAACGGGGTAGGAATAAAGAAGGAAGACTCAGGTACTGTACTAATTGAAAATACTTAAATCAGGAAGTCCCAAGTGTTGATGACGCTGGGCGTGGCAATTACACCAAACTAATAAAAACACCAAACTTTTAAAAATGCAAGATAAATACGCCTAGTGTATTGCTTACTAGACGAGGACTATGGGAACCAACTTTCTTGCTTGAATGTACAACACAATGTGTTTCCTTGCGTATCCTCCCTCTTTCTCATTTTCACAGCATCCCCTTCTGCAAGGGCTGGACCAGAGTCTTTATCTTCGGCGGAGAAGACAAACATGACTTGGTTGAATGGAATGTAGACCGCTGTGTGCATGCACGTGTGTGTGTGTGTGTATGTATGTATGTATGTATGTATGTATGTATGTATGTATGTATGTATGTATGTATGTATGTATGT